>JARQOC010000003.1:542026570-542187632 GCA_033576535.1 Allobates femoralis
ATGCCCTGATGGCTAACATACATGATGTTAAATTATTCTTTGTGTCCTGGTGGTTTAGAATATTTACCAACTTGTCAATTAGTGACTTGGCAAGTCTCTTCCTTTGTGTGTTGAAGTTTCAGATCCATCAGGTTTTCAACTTCTTTAAGACTGGTTTAATGGAGTGAGGCAATGTGTCCGACCAGGGTGCAGAGTGTCTGACCAGGGTGCAGAGTGTCCGACCAAAGTGGAGAGTGTCCAACCAAAGTGCAGAGTGTCCGACCAAAGTGCAGAGTGTAGGTCCAGGGTGCAGAGTGTCCGGACCAGGGTGCCGAGTGTCGGACCAGGGTGCAGAGTGTCGGACCACAGTGCAGAGTGTCGGACCAAAGTGCAGAGTGTCCGACCAAGGTGTAGAGTGTCCGACCAGGGTGCAGTGTCGGACCTGGGTGCAAAGTGTCGGAACAGAGTGCAGAGTGTCGGACCAGGGTACAGAATGCCCGACCAGGGTGCAGAGTATCGGACCAGGGTGCAGAGTGTCCGATCAAAGTGCAGAGTGTCCGACCAAAGTGCAGAGTGTCCGACCAAAGTGCAGAGTGTCCGACCAAAGTGCAGAATGTCCGACCAAAGTGCAGAGTGTCCGACCAAAGTGCAGAGTGTCCGACCAAAGTGCAGAGTGTCGGAACAGGGTTCAGAGTGTCCGACCAAAGTGCAGAGTGTCCGACCAAAGTGCAGAGTGTCCGACCAAAGTGCAGAGTGTCCGACCAGGGTGCAGAGTGTCCGGCCAGGGTGCAGAGTGTCCGACCAAAGTGCAGAGTGTCCGACCAAAGTGCAGAGTGTCGGACCTGGGTGCAGAGTGTCGGACCTGGGTGCAGAGTGTTGGACCAGGGTGCAGAGTGTCAGACCAGGGTGCAGAGTATCGGCCCAGGGTGCAGAATGTCCGGACCAGGTTGCAGAGTGTCCGGACCAGGGTGCAGAGTGTCGGACGAAAGTGCAGAGTGTCCGACCAAATTGCAGAGTGTCCGACCAGGGTGCAGTGTCGGACCAGGGTGCAGTGTCGGACCAGGGTGCAGGGTGTCGGACCGGGGCGCAGAATGTCGGACCAGGGTGCAGTGGGTCGGAACAGGGAGCAAAGTGTCCGGACCAGGGTGCAGAGTGTCGGACCAGGGTGCAGAGTGTCGGGCCAGGGTGCAGAGTGTCGGAGCAAAGTGCAGAGTGTCGGACCAGGGTGCAGAGTGTCAGACCAGAGTGTTGAGTGTCCGGACCAGGGTGCAGAGTGTCCGGACCAGGGTGCAGAGTGTCGGACCAGGGTACCGATTGCCCGACCAGGGTGCAAAGTATCCGACCAGGGTGCAGAGTGTCCGATCAAAGTGCAGAGTGTCCGATCAAAGTGCAGAGTGTCCGACCAGAGTGCAGAGTGTCCGACCAAAGTGCAGAGTGTCGGAACAGGGTTCAGAGTGTCCAATCAAAGTGCAGTGTCTAGCCCTTAGAGAGTGGCCAGATCGGCAGAAAGAACAGATTTCCCCTTAAAGGTGCCTTTATTTTCCTTTTGGTTTTCCTGAGGTAATTATTAGTTTTACTGAACTGTGTTGGATTTTCTGAACCATTGGGTGCTTTATTGTTTCTTATCCCATATAATATATAATATTGGTGTGAAAAATGCACCAATTTTGGAGATGGAATGGCCAGCTGAAAGGGGTTGGAGGAGGCTGGATTTTTTATCACCATGTGTCCATGCCCTGATGGCTAACATACATGTTGTTAAATTATTCTCTGTGTCCTGATGGTTTAGAATATTTACCAACTTGTCAATTAGTGACATGGCAAGTCTCTTCCTTCGTGTGTTGAAGTTTCAGAACCATCAGGTGTTCAACTTCTTTAAGAATGGCTTAATAGGGTGAGACAATGGAAGAATATGTCACCAATGGCTAAAATGTCCAGTAGCCTAATTTGCTAATAATGGGATGTGGAGAGACAGATTTAAGAAGTTTTTGACATCATCCATTTGCAATATTAACCATTAAAAAGTGGTCAGATCCTCGGAAAGATCAAGTGTTTCTTTATGAGGTGATTTAACTTTCTTTTTGGTTTTATTAATGTATGCATTAGGTCTTGTGTAGTGTGTAGGCTTTTCTGATCCATCAGATGTTCATCTTCTTTAAACTAGCTAAATGTGGTGAGACAATGGAAGAATTTCTCATCAATGGGTAAAAGGCCAGTAGCACAATTCACAAATGCTGGAAAGAGGAGAGACAGATTTAGGCATTTCTGGACATCATCTATTGGCACAACTTGCCCTTAGAGAGTGGCCAAATCTTCCTTAAGATCAAATTCCCACTAATAAGGTGCGTTTATTTTCCTTTTGGTTTTTTGAAGAAGGTATTCGTTTTTCTGAACTGTGTTGGATTTTCTGAACCATCGGGTGCTTTATTGTTTCTTATCCCATATAATATATAATATCGGAGTGAAAAATGCACCAATTTTGGAGATGGAATGGCCAGCTGAAAGGGGTTGGAGGAGGCTGGATTTTTTATCACCATGTGTCCATGCCCTGATGGCTAACATACATGATGTTAAATTATTCTTTGTGTCCTGGTGGTTTAGAATATTTACCAACTTGTCAATTAGTGACTTGGCAAGTCTCTTCCTTTGTGTGTTGAAGTTTCAGATCCATCAGGTTTTCAACTTCTTTAAGACTGGTTTAATGGAGTGAGGCAATGTGTCCGACCAGGGTGCAGAGTGTCTGACCAGGGTGCAGAGTGTCCGACCAAAGTGGAGAGTGTCCAACCAAAGTGCAGAGTGTCCGACCAAAGTGCAGAGTGTAGGTCCAGGGTGCAGAGTGTCCGGACCAGGGTGCAGAGTGTCGGACCAGGGTGCAGAGTGTCGGACCACAGTGCAGAGTGTCCGACCAAGGTGTAGAGTGTCCGACCAGGGTGCAGTGTCGGACCTGGGTGCAAAGTGTCGGAACAGAGTGCAGAGTGTCGGACCAGGGTACAGAATGCCCGACCAGGGTGCAGAGTATCGGACCAGGGTGCAGAGTGTCCGATCAAAGTGCAGAGTGTCCGACCAAAGTGCAGAGTGTCCGACCAAAGTGCAGAGTGTCCGACCAAAGTGCAGAATGTCCGACCAAAGTGCAGAGTGTCCGACCAATGTGCAGAGTGTCCGACCAATGTGCAGAGTGTCCAACCAAAGTGCAGAGTGTCGGAAAAGGGTTCAGAGTGTCCGACCAAAGTGCAGAGTGTCCGACCAAAGTGCAGAGTGTCCGACCAAAGTGCAGAGTGTCCGACCAGGGTGCAGAGTGTCCGACCAAAGTGCAGAGTGTCCGACCAAAGTGCAGAGTGTCGGACCTGGGTGCAGAGTGTTGGACCTGGGTGCAGAGTGTTGGACCAGGGTGCAGAGTGTCGGACCAGGGTGCAGAGTATCGGACCAGGGTGCAGAATGTCCGGACCAGGGTGCAGAGTGTCCGGACCAGGGTGCAGAGTGTCGGACCAGGGTGCAGAGTGTCGGACGAAAGTGCAGAGTGTCCGACCAAATTGCAGAGTGTCCGACCAGGGTGCAGTGTCGGACCAGGGTGCAGGGTGTCGGACCGGGGCGCAGAATGTCGGACCAGGGTGCAGAGTGTCGGAACAGGGAGCAAAGTGTCCGGACCAGGGTGCAGAGTGTCGGACCAGGGTGCAGAGTGTCGGACCAGGGTGCAGAGTGTCGGAGCAAAGTGCAGAGTGTCGGACCAGGGTGCAGAGTGTCAGACCAGAGTGTTGAGTCTCCGGACCAGGGTGCAGAGTGTCCGGACCAGGGTGCAGAGTGTCGGACCAGGGTTCAGAGTGTCTGACCAAAGTGCAGAGTGTCGGACCAGGGTGCAGAGTGTCAGACCAGGGTGCAGAGTGTCGGACCAGGGTGCAGCGTGTCGGACCAGGGTGCAGCGTGTCGGACCAGGGTGCAGAGTGTCGGACCAGGGTGCAGAGTGTCGGTCCAGGGTGCAGAGTAATAGACCAGGGTGCAGAGTGTCCGACCAGGCTGCAGAGTGTCCGACCAGGGTACAGAGTGTCCGACCAAAGTGCAGAGTGTCCGACCAAAGTGCAGAGTGTCGGAACAGGGTTCAGAGTGTCCGGTCATAGTGCAGAGTGTCTAGCCCTTAGAGAGTGGCCAAATCCTCAGAAAGAACAGATTTCCCCTTATAAGGTGCCTTTATTTTCCTTTTGGTTTTCCTGAGGTAGTTATTCGTTTTACTGAACTGTGTTGGATTTTCTGAACCATCGGGTGCTTTATTGTTTCTTATCCCATATAATTTATAATATTGGTGTGAAAAATGCACCAATTTTGGGGATGATATGGCCAGCTGAAGGGGTTGGAGGAGAGTGGATCATTTATCACCATGTGTCCATGCCCTGATGGCTAACATACATGTTGTTAAATTATTCTTTGTGTCCTGGTAGTTTAGAATATTTTGAAAATTGGGAAATATTTAATGTATGTTAGGAGGTAACAATTATATTTAGATCAAAACTAGATGAAACCAACTTATTAGAATAAAAATCTTTTTTTATTAGAATCAAAGTTAAAATTGAAAAACCCACAACGATAGACAGACATAGCACACAACAATGGGAATCAGAAACATGTTGGTATATACGTATACAGATATAGAAGGTCAGTCTTTTTACCTACAAAAAAGGGTAGGTGTAAACCACTTTTAACAAGAATTGCCTCACGTTGTATTTTATATGGGTATTCCTGTGTCATACAATATATATCTATCACCAGGAAATAATCATATATAAGAAGCAGGTATATACAATATAAGTGGTCTAATACAATGATTGAGCAATATCCTGAGACATCATTGATTGATAACCTTCCTTTGGTTTCATGGATTCCCAATTCTCAATGAAGCACCCAACCTTTGACGCGTTTCGCCTTTCCAAATAATAGAAGGCTCATCAGAAGTCTTATTAGGGTACATATGTAATATTTAGTCTAAAAGCAAAGAAATTGGCAAAGTATTAGTTTACAAAATTATAAGGACAGATGGCAGTATATAAGCATTAGCATAATTGGTAAAGAATATCAGGTTTTTTTCTCTCTCACCCCCTAAAAATATATATATTCACATATGGAAGATAACAACATCAAAGATCCAGTTGGTCAATTGTGGATGCTCTTTCTTTTATATGTATATAAAGTCAGCATTTTTATGAGAATATAAATAAAAAGACATACCTCATAATTCATTGACCAAAAATCAATTGGTGTTAGGATAAAATGGAAGAGACCATATAGAAGAAATTACCCAAATGTATAGAATGGTCATAAACTTCAGAAGAAAAAGGAAAAAAGTATTAGATATAGGAAAAGATTGCATATGGACCTATTAATATCCAAGGGATGTACCTTAGTCTTACCAAGGGTATGGAGATGATGTCATATGGCGATAATCATCCAAGGATGGGCATCAATGAAAACCATATATATAGGGCTATATAATTAATCGAAGAGCAGAGAGAAATGAATCAGTTATTAGAAATGGGGATGAAATAGAATAAAGGTGGAAAAACAAAAGAGGAAAAAAGAGAGGTGACTCATTACCTTAAATTAGGGTGTCTTGTTAGACAGAAAACATCCTAGCATCCAACTTTGATATGGATGAAGAAGGATGGTCAAGGGTCAATCCTGAAGGTGAGGAAAGTCCTAGCATGATAAAAAATATGTATACCCTGTCATAATATCAATAGAGTAACCCATCTATGGGCAGATGAAAGGCACATAAGGCTAAAGGATTGAGAAAATACTATATATTCATATCAGAGAGGGCATATGTAGAAACAATTTGAGATTTTAGTCATATCAGGATCTTATAAGTATACAGGATCCAGATTAGGTTTCCTTTAGAAAAAGCCATCTCAACACAATTGGTGCCAGAACCTCAGAAAAATATATATAGATTGAATATGAATAGATTTAAAGACCTACCCTTCTTTCAGCCACCAGTGCCTCTGGATGCATGGAGAGGACTGAGCTAAGCGCCTCTATTTATATAGGCCAGCCAATTGTTTCCAAGTGAACAGGTGGAAACAGCTGACATTTAGTCATTCCCACCTGTTTCTCATACAATTCGGTGTGCACATTGTCTAGAATGGAAGCGTGTTTCGCTGCCATGACAACCGCGCCGCCCACTGATACGGGACACAGGGCGCCTGCGCGGTCGTGTTGAAGAGACGTCAGAGCGTCTAACAAAATGACACACCGGCTTGCGGTCCACAGCCGCGTTCCTGGAACGCAAGCGCTGATAAGGCGCATGCGTGGGTCGCGGATAGGAAAAAGAAACAGCAGGCACTGGTGGCTGAAAGAAGGGTAGGTCTTTAAATCTATTCATATTCAATCTATATATATTTTTCTGAGGTTCTGGCACCAATTGTGTTGAGATGGCTTTTTCTAAAGGAAACCTAATCTGGATCCTGTATACTTATAAGATCCTGATATGACTAAAATCTCAAATTGTTTCTACATATGCCCTCTCTGATATGAATATATAGTATTTTCTCAATCCTTTAGCCTTATGTGCCTTTCATCTGCCCATAGATGGGTTACTCTATTGATATTATGACAGGGTATACATATTTTTTATCATGCTAGGACTTTCCTCACCTTCAGGATTGACCCTTGACCATCCTTCTTCATCCATATCAAAGTTGGATGCTAGGATGTTTTCTGTCTAACAAGACACCCTAATTTAAGGTAATGAGTCACCTCTCTTTTTTCCTCTTTTGTTTTTCCACCTTTATTCTATTTCATCCCCATTTCTAATAACTGATTCATTTCTCTCTGCTCTTCGATTAATTATATAGCCCTATATATATGGTTTTCATTGATGCCCATCCTTGGATGATTATCGCCATATGACATCATCTCCATACCCTTGGTAAGACTAAGGTACATCCCTTGGATATTAATAGGTCCATATGCAATCTTTTCCTATATCTAATACTTTTTTCCTTTTTCTTCTGAAGTTTATGACCATTCTATACATTTGGGTAATTTCTTCTATATGGTCTCTTCCATTTTATCCTAACACCAATTGATTTTTGGTCAATGAATTATGAGGTATGTCTTTTTATTTATATTCTCATAAAAATGCTGACTTTATATACATATAAAAGAAAGAGCATCCACAATTGACCAACTGGATCTTTGATGTTGTTATCTTCCATATGTGAATATATATATTTTTAGGGGGTGAGAGAGAAAAAAACCTGATATTCTTTACCAATTATGCTAATGCTTATATACTGCCATCTGTCCTTATAATTTTGTAAACTAATACTTTGCCAATTTCTTTGCTTTTAGACTAAATATTACATATGTACCCTAATAAGACTTCTGATGAGCCTTCTATTATTTGGAAAGGCGAAACGCGTCAAGCGTTGGGTGCTTCATTGAGAATTGGGAATCCATGAAACCAAAGGAAGGTTATCAATCAATGATGTCTCAGGATATTGCTCAATCATTGTATTAGACCACTTATATTGTATATACCTGCTTCTTATATATGATTATTTCCTGGTGATAGATATATATTGTATGACACAGGAATACCCATATAAAATACAACGTGAGGCAATTCTTGTTAAAAGTGGTTTACACCTACCCTTTTTTGTAGGTAAAAAGACTGACCTTCTATATCTGTATACGTATATACCAACATGTTTCTGATTCCCATTGTTGTGTGCTATGTCTGTCTATCGTTGTGGGTTTTTCAATTTTAACTTTGATTCTAATAAAAAAAGATTTTTATTCTAATAAGTTGGTTTCATCTAGTTTTAGTTTAGAATATTTACCAACTTGTCAATTAGTGACTTGGCAAGTCTCTTCCTTTGTGTGTTGAAGTTTCAGATCCATCAGGTGTTCAACTTCTTTAAGACTGGTTTAATGGAGTGAGACAATGTGTCCGACCAGGGTGCAAAGTGTCCAACCAAAGTGCAGAGTGTCCGACCAAAGTGCAGAGTGTCGGACCAGGGTGCAGTGTCGGACCTGGGTGCAAAGTGTCGGACCAGGGTGCAGAGTGTCGGACCAGGGTACAGAATGCCCGACCAGGGTGCAGAATATCGGACCAGGGTGCAGAGTGTCCGATCAAAGTGCAGAGTGTCCGACCAAAGTGCAGAGTGTCCGACCAAAGTGCAGAGTGTCCGACCAAAGTGCAGAGTGTCGGAACAGGGTTCAGAGTGTCCGAACAAAGTGCAGAGTGTCCGACCAAAGTGCAGAGTGTCCGACCAAAGTGCAGAGTGTCCGACCAAAGTGCAGAGTGTCGGACCTGGGTGCAGAGTGTCGGACCTGGGTGCAGAGTGTCGGACCTGGGTGCAGAGTGTTGGACCAGGGTGCAGAGTGTCGGACCAGGGTGCAGGGTGTCGGACCAGGGCGCAGAATGTCGGACCAGGGCGCAGAGTGTCGGAACAGGGAGCAAAGTGTCCGGACCAGGGTGCAGAGTGTCGGATCAGGGTGCAGAGTGTCGGACCAGGGTGCAGAGTGTCGGATCAAAGTGCAGAGTGTCGGACAAGGGTGCAGAGAGTCGGACCAGGGTGCAAAATGTCGAACCAGAGTGCAGAGTGTCCGGACCAGGGTGCCGAGTGTCCGGACCAGGGTGCAGAGTGTCGGACCAGGGTGCAGAGTGTCGGACCAAAGTGCAGAGTGTCGGACTAGGGTGCAGAGTGTCAGACCAGGGTGCAGAGTGTCGGGCCAGGGTGCAGCGTGTCGGACCACGGTGCAGAGTGTCGGACCAGGGTGCAGAGTGTCGGACCAAAGTGCAGAGTGTCGGACGAAAGTGCAGAGTGTCCGACCAAAGTGAAGAGTGTCGGACCAGGGTGCAGAGTGTCGAACCAGGGTGCAGAGTGTCGGTTCAGGGTGCAGAGTGTCGGCCCAGGTTGCAGAGTGTTGGCCCAGGGTGCCGAGTGTCGGTCCAGGGTGCAGAGTGTCGGACCAGGGTGCAGAGTATCGGACCAGGGTGTAGAGTGTCGGCCCAGGGTGTAGAGTGTCGGCCCAGGGTGTAGAGTGTCGGCCCAAAGTGCAGAGTGTCTTACCAAAGTGCAGAGTGTCTTACCAAAGTGCAGAGTGTCCGACCAAGGTGCAGAGTGTCGGGCCAGGGTACAGAATGCCCGACCAGGGTGCACAGTATCGGACCAGGGTGCAGAGTGTCCGATCAAAGGGCAGAGTGTCCGATCAAAGTGCAGAGTGTCCGATCAAAGTGCAGAGTGTCCTACCAAAGTGCAGAGTGTCGGAACAGGGTTCAGAGTGTCGGACCAGGGTGCAGAGTGTCGGACCAGGGTACCGATTGCCCGACCAGGGTGCAAAGTATCCGACCAGGGTGCAGAGTGTCCGATCAAAGTGCAGAGTGTCCGATCAAAGTGCAGAGTGTCCGACCAGGGTGCAGAGTGTCTGACCAAAGTGCAGAGTGTCGGAACAGGGTTCAGAGTGTCCGATCAAAGTGCAGTGTCTAGCCCTTAGAGAGTGGCCAGATCGGCAGAAAGAACAGATTTCCCCTTAAAGGTGCTTTTATTTTCCTTTTGGTTTTCCTGAGGTAGTTATTAGTTTTACTGAACTGTGTTGGATTTTCTGAACCATCGGGTGCTTTATTGTTTCTTATCCCATATAATTTATAATACTGGTGTGAAAAATGCACCAATTTTGGAGATGGAAAGGCCAGCTGAAGGGGTTGGAGGAGGCTGGATTTTTTATCACCATGTGTCCATGCCCTGATGGCTAACATACATGTTGTTAAATTATTCTGTGTGTCCTGATGGTTTAGAATATTTACCAACTTGTCAATTAGTGACATGGCAAGTCTCTTCCTTCGTGTGTTGAAGTTTCAGAACCATCAGGTGTTCAACTTCTTTAAGAATGGCTTAATAGGGTGAGACAATGGAAGAATATGTCACCAATGGCTAGAATGTCTAGTAGCCTAATTTGCTAATAATGGAATGTGGAGAGACAGATTTAAGAAGTTATTGACATCATCCATTTGCAATATTAACCATTAAAAAGTGGTCAGATCCTCGGAAAGATCAAGTGTTTCTTTATGAGGTGATTTAACTTTCTTTTTGGTTTTATTAATGTATGCATTAGGTCTTGTGTACTGTGTAGGCTTTTCTGATCCATCAGATGTTCAACTTCTTTAAACTAGCTAAATGTGGTGAGACAATGGAAGAATTTCTCATCAATGGGAAAAAGGCCAGTAGCACAATTCACAAATGCTGGAAAGAGGAGAGACAGATTTAGGCATTTCTGGACATCATCTATTGGCACAACTTGCCCTTAGAGAGTGGCCAAATCTTCCTTAAGATCAAATTCCCACTAATAAGGTGCGTTTATTTTCCTTTTGGTTTTTTGAAGAAGGTATTCGTTTTTCTGAACTGTGTTGGATTTTCTGAACCATCGGGTGCTTTATTGTTTCTTATCCCATATAATTTATAATATTGGTGTGAAAAATGCACCAATTTTGGAGATGGAATGGCCAGCTGAAAGGGGTTGGAGGAGGCTGGATTTTTTATCACCATGTGTCCATGCCCTGATGGCTAACATACATGATGTTAAATTATTCTTTGTGTCCTGGTGGTTTAGAATATTTACCAACTTGTCAATTAGTGACTTGGCAAGTCTCTTCCTTTGTGTGTTGAAGTTTCAGATCCATCAGGTTTTCAACTTCTTTAAGACTGGTTTAATGGAGTGAGGCAATGTGTCCGACCAGGGTGCAGAGTGTCCGACCAGGTGCAGAGTGTCCGACCAAAGTGGAGAGTGTCCGACCAAAGTGGAGAGTGTCCAACCAAAGTGCAGAGTGTCCGACCAAGTGCAGAGTGTAGGTCCAGGGTGCAGAGTGTCGGATCAAAGTGCAGAGTGTCGGACCACGGTGCAGAGTGTCGGACCAGGTGCAAATGTCGAACCAGAGTGCAGAGTGTGCGGCCAGGGTGCGAGTGTCCGGACCAGGGTGCAGAGTGTCGGACCAGGGTGCAGAGTGTCGGACCAAAGTGCAGAGTGTCGGACCAGGGTGCAGAGTGTCAGACCAGGGTGCAGAGTGTCCAGACCAGGGTGCAGAGTGTCGACCAGGTGCAGAGTGTCGGACCAAAGTGCAGAGTGTCGGACGAAAGTGCAGAGTGTCGACCAAATTGCAGAGTGTCCGACCAGGGTGCAGTGTCGGACCAGGGTGCAGGGTGTCGGACCAGGGGCAGAAGTTCGGACCAGGGTGAAGAGTGTCGGAACAGGGCAAAGTGTCGGACCAGGGTGCAGAGTGTAGGACCAGGGTGCAGAATGTCCGGAACAGGGTGCAAGTGTCAGACCAGGGTGCAGAGTGTCGGAGCAAAGTGTCGGACCAGGGTGCAGAGTGTCCGGACCAGGGTGCAGAGTGTCGGACCAGGGTGCAGAGTGTCCGGACCAGGGTGCAGAGTGTCCGGACCAGGGTGCAGAGTGTCGGAACAGGGTGCAGAGTGTCGACGGAAAGTGCAGAGTGTCGGACCAGGGTGCAGAGTGTCCGACCAAAGTGCAGAGTGTCGACCAAAGTGCAGAGTGTGGACCAGGGTGCAGCGTGTCGGACCAAGGTGCAGAGTGTCGTCCAAGGGTGCAGAGTGTCGGACCAGGGTGCAGAGTGTCGGACCAGGGTGCAGAGTGTCGGACCAGGTGCAGAGTGTCGGCCAGGGTGCAGAGTGTCGGACCAGGGTGCAGAGTAATAGACCAGGGTGCAGAGTGTCCGACAGAGTGCAGAGTGTCCGACCAGGGTACAGAGTGTCCGACAAAGTGCAGAGTGTCCGACCAAAGTGCAGAGTGTCTGACCAAAGTGCAGAGTGTACGACCAAGAGCAGGTGTCCGACCAAGTGAAGAGTGTCGGACCAGGGTGCAGAGTGTCGCACCAGGGTGCAGAGTGTCGGTTCAGGATGCAGAGTGTCGGCCAGGTTGCAGAGTGTTGGCCCAATGTGCCGAGTGTCGGACCAGGGTGCAGAGTGTCACACCAGGGTGCAGAGTGTCGGTTCAGGATGCAGAGTGTCGGCCCAGGTTGCAGAGTGTTGGTCCAATGTGCGAGTGTCGGGCCAGGGTGCAGAGTGTCGGACCAGGGTGCAGAGTATCGGTCCAGGGTGTAGAGTGTCGGACCAGGGTGTAGAGTGTCGGACCAAAGTGCAGACTGTCTTACCAAAGTGCAGAGTGTCTTACCAAAGTGCAGAGTGTCCGACCAAGGTGCAGAGTGTCGGGCCAGGGTACAGAATGCCCGACCAGGGTGCACAGTATCGGACCAGGGTGCAGAGTGTCGATCAAAGTGCAGAGTGTCCAATCAAAGTGCAGAGTGTCCGATCAAAGTGCAGAGTGTCCTACCAAAGTGCAGAGTGTCGGAACAGGTTCAGAGTGTCGGACCAGGGTGCAGCAGGTGTCGGCCCAGGGTACCGATTGCCCGACCATGGTGCAAAGTATCCGACCAGGGTGCAGAGTGTCCGATCAAAGTGCAGAGTGTCCGACCAGGGTGCAAAGTGTAGGACCAGGGTGCAGAGTGTCCGGACCAGGGTGCAGAGTGTCGTACCAGGGTGCAGAGTGTCGGCCCAGGGTGCAGAGTGTCGGACCACTGTGCAAAGTGTCGGACCAAAGTGCTGAGTGTCCGACCAAGGTGTAGAGTGTCCGACCAGGGTGCAGTGTCGGACCTGGGTGCAGAGTGTCGGAGCAGGGTACAGAATGCCCGAACAGGGTGCAGAGTATCGGACCAGGGTGCAGAGTGTCCGATCAAAGTGCAGAGTGTCCGACCAAAGTGCAGAGTGTCCGACCAAAGTGGCGAGTGTCCGACCAAAGTGCAGAGTGTCCGATCAAAGTGCAGAGTGTCCGACCAAAGTGCAGAGTGTCCGACCAGGGTGCAGAGTGTCCGACCAGGGTGCAGAGTGTCCGACCAGGGTGCAGAGTGTCCGACCAGAGTGCAGAGTGTCGGACCTGGGTGCAGAGTGTCGGACCGGGTGCAGAGTGTCGGACCAGGGTGCAGAGTGTCGGCCAGGGTGCAGAGTGTCGGACCAGGGTGCAGAGTGTCGGCCCAGGGTGCAGAGTGTCCGGACCAAGGGTGCAGAGTGTCCGGACCAGGGTGCAGAGTGTCCGAACCAGGGTGCAGACTGTCGGGCCAGGGTGCAGAGTGTCGGACCAGGGTGCAGAGTGTCGGACCAGGGTGCAGAGTGTCGGACCAAAGTGCAGAGTGTCGGACCAAAGTGCAGAGTGTCCGACCAAATGCAGAGTGTCCGACCTGGGTGCGAGTGTCGGACCAGGGTGCAGGTGTCGGCCCAGGGGCAGAATGTCGGACCAGGGTGCAGATGTGCGGTGCGGTTTGGACAGGGTGCAGAGTGTCCGGACCAGGGTGCAGAGTTTCGGACCAGGGTGCAGAGTGTCGGACCAGGGTGCAGAGTGTCGGACAAAGTGCAGAGTGTCAGACCAGTGAGCAGAGTGTCCGGACCAGGGTGCAAAGTGTCGGACCAGGTGCAGAGTGTCCGGACCAGGGTGCAGAGTGTCGGTCCAGGGTGCAGAGTGTCCGACCAAGTGCAGAGTGTCGGTCCAGGGTGCAGAGTGTCCGACAAAGTGCAGAGTGTCGGACCAGGGTGAGAGTGTCGGACCAGGTGCAGGTGTCGGAACAGGGTGCAGAGTGTCGGACCAGGGTGCAGAGTGTCGGACCAGGGTGCAGAGTGTCCGGACCAGGGTGCAGAGTATACGACCAGGGTGCAGAGTGTCGGACCAGGGTGCAGAGTGTCGCAAGGTGCAGAGTGTCCGACCAAAGTGCAGAGTGTCCGACCAAAGTGCAGAGTGTCGGAACAGGGTTCAGAGTGTCCGATCATAGTGCAGAGTGTCTAGCCCTTAGAGAGTGGCCAGATCTCAGAAAGAACAGATTTCCCCTTAAAGGTGCCTTTATTTTCCTTTTGGTTTTCCTGAGGTAGTTATTAGTTTTACTGAACTGTGTTGGATTTTCTGAACCATCGGGTGCTTTATTGTTTCTTATCCCATATAATATATAATATATGGTGTGAAAAATGCACCAATTTTGGAGATGGAATGGCCAGCTGAAGGGTTGGAGGAGCTGGATTTTTTATCACCATGTGTCCATGCCCTGATGGCTAAGATACATGTTGTTAAATTATTCTCTGTGTCCTGATGGTTTAGAATATTTACCAACTTGTCAATTAGTGACATGGCAAGTCTCTTCCTTCGTGTGTTGAAGTTTCAGAACCATCAGGTGTTCAACATCTTTAAGAATGGCTTAATAGGGTGAGACAATGGAAGAATAGTCACCAATGGCTAAAATGTCCAGTAGCCTAATTTGCTAATAATGGAATGTAGAGACAGATTTAAGAAGTTATTGACATCATCTATTTGCAACACTAAACATTAAAAGCAGTCAGATCCTCGGAAAGATCAAGTGTTTCTTTATGAGGTGATTTAACTTTCTTTTGGTTTTATTAATGTATGCATTAGGTCTTGTGTACTGTGTAGGCTTTTCTAATCCATCAGATGTTCAACTTCTTTAAACTAGCTAAATGTGGTGAGACTAGGGATGGGCGAATCTACTCGCTAGGACTCGTTACTCGGCGAGTAGTAAGGGACTCGCAGGACTCGGTACTCTGCGAGTTTCCCAGTGATTACTCGCACGAGTCCAATGCAAATCAATATCAATCCTAGTTCTGTCAGAAACGCTGACAAAACTAGGATTGCCATTGTTTGCATTAGACTCGGCTACTGTGCCAGTGATAGCAGGGAAACTCGCAAAGTAACTGCTGTTTCTTTGCGAGCCGAGTCCAGCTGTCTTCTCTGTGCAGCTCCAGGGTCCTAGAGCCCGCCTGCTGCCTGATGTAGCAGTGCTGAGATTGTTCTCAGTCTGCTCATTCCCTGTGCATAGACATCTATATTTATGCACAGGGGATGTAGCAGAGAGGACATCGCGTTTTGGACTGCATCGGACGGAAGAGGATTTTTTTAATTAAAGATGGAGTCCCTAATGGCTTTTTTTTTTATTTCAAATAAAAAATTTTCTCTGTGTTGTGTTTTTTTTAACCCTTTATTGGAGATTCTTAGTGGCTGGGTCAAACGTGGCTGACATTAAGAATCTCAGGCTTAATACCAGCTTGTATAACAAAGCTGGTATTAACCCCTTTATTACCCAGCGTGCCACCGCCACCAGGGCCGCTGGAAGAGCGGGGTTCAGCGCCAGAGGATGGCGCTTCAATGAACGCGCCATCTTCTGGGGCGGCTGCGGGCTGCAATTTGCAGCGGGGGGTGCCCAGAAAGCTTGGGCATCCCTGCGCTGCGGATTCCAGCCCCCAGCTGCTTAGCTGTACCTGGCTAGACATAGAAATTGCGCGGAGCCCCACGCATTTTTTTTTTTATTATTTAATGAATTTCAGAGTCAGAGGCTCAGAGTCAGAGTCTCGGAGTCGGAGTCTCCTCAGAGTCGGAGTCTCCTCAGAGTCGGAGTCTCAGAGTCGGAGTCTCAGAGTCGGAGTCGAGTCGGAGTCCCCGGAGTCGGAGTCGTCTCGGAGTCGGAGTCGTCTCGGAGTCGGAGTCATCTCGGATCGGAGTCGTCTCGGAGTCGGAGTCGTCTCGGAGTCGGAGTCGTCTCGGAGTCGGAGTCGTCTCGAGAGTCGGAGTCGTCTCGGAGTCGGAGTCGTCTCGGAGTCGGAGTCGTCTCGGAGTCGGAGTCGTTCGGAGTCGGAGTCGTCTCGGAGTCGGAGTCGTCTCGGAGTCGGAGTCGTCTCGGAGTCGGAGTCGTCTCGGAGTCGGAGTCGTCGTCGGAGTCGGAGTCGTCTGAGTCGGAGTTTGAGTCGAGTCGTCTCGGAGTCGGAGTCGTCTCGGAGTCGGAGTCGTCTCGGAGTCGGAGTCAAAAAAATGCGTGGGGCTCCGCGCAATTTCTATGTCTAGCCAGGTACAGCTAAGCAGCTGGGGCTGGAATCCGCAGCGCAGGGATGCCCAAGCTTTCTGGGCACCCCCCGCTGCAAATTGCAGCCCGCAGCCGCCCCAGAAGATGGCGCGTTCATTGAAGCGCCATCCTCTGGCGCTGAACCCCGCTCTTCCAGCGGCCCTGGTTGCGGTAGCACGCTGGGTAATAGAGGTTAGTGCCAGCTTTGTATTATCAGCTGGCCCTAAGCCCGAAATTTATGGCGGTCACGCCAATATTAGACATGACCGCCATGAATTTCTATTAAATTGTTTTAAAAAAAACACAACACAGAGAAATTTTTTTATTAGAAATAAAAAAAAAAGCCATTAGGGACTCCATCTTTAATTAAAAAAATCCTCTTCCGTCCACGCAGTCCAAAACGCGATGTCCTCTCTGCTACATCCCCTGTGTATAGATATAGATGTCTATGCCCAGGGAATGAGCAGACTGAGAACAATCTCAGCACTACTACATCAGGCAGCAGGCGGGCTCTAGGACCCTGGAGCTGCACAGAGAAGACAGGACTCTTATCTGTGCGAGTTTCCCAGCCAGCGATTACTTACAAAGTAAACGAGTCCAATGCAAATAAATGACAAAACTAGGATTGCTTTAGGCTGAAGCTTCCGAGACACATCTGCGATTTGTAAATCTCACACTACTCCTATTACTCGCTTCCCCATTCATTAACATTGGACTCGCTAGACTCGCAACGAGTAGCGAGTCCTGGGCTCGGACTCGCTAGAGTCAAGCGATTCCGAGTAATTTAGGATTCGCCCATCACTAGGTGAGACAATGGAAGAATTTCTCATCAATGGGTAAAAGGCCAGTAGCACAATTCACAATGCTGGAAAGAGGAGAGACAGATTTAGGCATTTCTGGACATCATCTATTGGCACAACTTGCCCTTAGAGAGTGGCCAAATCTTTCTTAAGACAAATTCCCACTTATAAGGTGCGTTTATTTTCCTTCTTGTTTTTTTGAAGAAGGTATTAGTTTTTCTGAACTGTGTTGGATTTTCTGAACCATCGGGTGCTTTATTGTTTCTTATCCCATTTAATATATAATATTGGTGTGAAAAATGCACCAATTTTGGAGATGGAATGGCCAGCTGAAAGGGGTTGGAGGAGGCTGGATTTTTTATCACCATGTGTCCATGCCCTCATGGCTAACATACATGTTGTTAAATTATTCTGTGTGTCCTGATGGTTTAGAATATTTACCAACTTGTCAGTTAGTGACATGGCAAGTCTCTTCCTTCGTGTGTTGAAGTTTCAGAACCATCAGGTGTTCAACTTCTTTAAGAATGGCTTAATAGGGTGAGACAATGGAAGAATATGTCACCAATGGCTAAAATGTCCAGTAGCCTAATTTGCTAATAATGGAATGTGGAGAGACAGATTTAAGAAGTTATTGACATCATCTATTTGCAACACTAAACATTAGAAAGTGGTCAGATCCTCGGAAAGATCAAGTGTTTCTTTATGAGGTGCCCTCAGTTTCTTTTTGGTTTTATTAATGTATGTATTAGGTCTTGTGTACTGTGTTGGCTTTTCTGATCCATCAGGTGTACAACTTTTATAAACCTGGCTTAATGTGGTGAGACAGTGGAAGAATATCTCATCAATGCCTAAAAAGGCCAGTAGCCCAATTCACAAATTCTGGAATGTGGACAGACATATTTAGGAATTTCTGGACATCATCCATATGCACATCTAGCCCTTAGAGAGTGGCCAGATCGTCAGAAAGAACAGATTTCCCCTTATAAGGTGTCTTTATTTTCCTTTTGGTTTTGCTGAGGTAGTTATTAGTTTTACTGAACTGTGTTGGATTTTCTGAACCATCGGGTGCTTTATTGTTTCTTATCCCATATAATTTATAATATTGGTGTGAAAAATGCACCAATTTTGGAGATGGAATGGCCAGCTGAAGGGGTTGGAGGAGGGTGGATCATTTATCACCATGTGTCCATGCCCTGATGGCTAACATACATGTTGTTAAATTATTCTTTGTGTCCTGGTGGTTTAGAATATTTACCAACTTGTCAATTAGTGACATGGCAAGTCTCTTCCTTTGTGTTTTGAAGTTTCAAATCCATCAAGTGTTCAACTTCTTTAAGACTGGTTTAATGGAGTGAGACAATGGAAGAATATGTCATCCATGGGTAAAATGTCCAGTCGCCTAATTCGCTACTGGTGGAATGTGGAGAGACAGATTTAAGAAGTTATTGACATCATCTATTTGCAACACCAACCATTAGAAAGTGGTCAGATCCTCAGAAAGATCAAGTGTTTCTTTATGAGGTGCCTTCAGTTTCTTTTTTGTTTTATTAATGTATGTATTAGGTCTTGTGTACTGTGTTGGCTTTTCTAATCCATCAGATGTTCAACTTCTTTAAACTGGCTAAATGTGGTGAGACAATGGAAGAATTTCTCATCAATGGCTAATAGGCCAGTAGCACAATTCACAAATGCTGGAAAGAGGAGAGACAGATTTAGGCATTTCTGGACATCATCTATTGGCACAACTTGACCTTAGAGAGTGGATAAATCTTCAGAAAGATCATATTTCCGTAAGGTGGATTCATTTTATTTTTGGTTTTATTGATGTAAGCATTAGGTCATGTTTATTGTGTTGTCGTTTCAGAGCCATCATGTGTTCAACTCCTTTAAGAGTGGCTTAATGGGGTGAGACAATGGAAGAATATCTCATCAATGGCTAAAGAGTCCAGTAACCTAATTTGCTAATGTCGGAATGTGGAGAGACAGATTTAGGAAGTTATGGACATCATCTGCAACACTAGCCATTAGAGAGTGGTTAGATCCTCAGAAAGTTTAAGTGTTCCTTTATGAGGTGCCTTCAGTTTATTTTTGGTTTTATTAATGTTTGTGTTAGGTCTTGTGTACTGTGTTGGCCAGGGTGCAGAGTGATGGACCAGGGTGCAGAGTGTCCGACCAGGGTGCAGAGTGTCCGACCAAAGTGCAGAGTGTCCGACCAAAGTGCAGAGTGTCCGACCAAAGTGCAGAGTGTCCGACCAAAGTGCAGAGTGTCCGACCAAAGTGCAGAGTGTCGGACCAGGGTGCAGAGTGTCGGACCAGTGTGCAGAGTGTCGGACCAGGGTACAGAATGCCCGACCCGAGTGCAGAGTGTCGGACCAAAGTGCAGAGTGTCGGACCAGGGTGCAGAGTGTCCGATCAAAGTGCAGAGTGTCCGACCAAAGTGCAGAGTTTCCGACCAGGGTGGAGACTGTCGGACCAGGGTGTAGAGTGTTCGATCAATGTGCAGAGTGTTTGATCAAAGTGCAGAGTGTCCGACCAAAGTGCAGAGTGTCCAACCAAAGTGCAGAGTGTCCGACCAAAGTGCAGAGTGTCCGACCAAAGTGCAGAGTGTCGGAACAGGGTTCAGAGTGTCCGATCAAAGTGCAGAGTGTCCGACCAAAGTGCAGAGTGTCCGACCAAAGTGCAGAGTGTCGGACTAAAGTGCAGAGTGTCCGACCAAAGTGCAGAGTGTCCGACCAAAGTGCAGAAATTCCGACCAGGGTGCAGAGTGTCGGACCAGGGTGCAGAGCTTCGGACTAGGGTGCAGAGTGTCGGACCACAGTGCACAGTGTCAGACCAAAGTGCAGAGTGTCGGACCAAGGTGCAGAGTGTCGGACGTAGGTGCAGGGTGTTGGACCAAGGTGCAGAGTGTCCGACCAAAGTGCAGAGTGTCCGACCAAAGTGCAGAGTGTCGGAACAGGGTTCAGAGTGTTCGATCAAAGTGCAGTGTCTAGCCCTTAGAGAGTGGCCAGATTGTCAGAAAGAACAGATTTCCCCTTTTAAGGTGCCTTTATTTTCCTTTTGGTTTTCCTGATGTAGATATCCGTTTTACTGAACTGTGTTGGATTTTCTGAACCATCGGGTGCTTTATTGTTTCTTATCCCATATAATTTATAATATTGGTGTGAAAAATTTACCAGTTTTGGAGATGGAATGGCCAGCTGAATAGGTTGGAGGAGGCTGGATCATTTATCACCATGTGTCCATGCCCTGATGGCTAAGGCTGGCTTCACATTAGCGTTTGTGTCTGCATGCTGATGGCATGCAGACACAAACGCTGTCAAAAGCAGGGACACTTTGATGTGTCCGCAGCGGATAATGTCCGCCTGCGGACACATCACTAGGGAGCCCGGCAGCCAATCGGCGCTGTCCGGGGGCGGGCCGGGGGCGGAGATCAGCGCCGGAGATCTCCGCCCCCCCCGGCCGCCGGTAAGCTTCGGGACATGTCGGCGGGGAGAACAGCTGATGTGAGAGCTGTTTGAATCTTCCCGCGCCGACACTGAGAGGAGATGTCGGCGCGGGAAGATTCAAACAGCTCTCAGATCAGCTGTTCTCCCCGCCGACATCGCTAGGAGATTACAGGCGGCGGGGAGAAGGAGGACAGCAGAGCCTCAGCTGATCTCCCGGTGGCCGTCGGTGAGCTCCTGTGACATCACCGGCGGCCACCGGGAGATTTTTCAATGGGTCCGCAGCGTTCTCCTGCGGTGTCATGCAGAGGACACTGCGGACCCATTGAAGACAATGCATTTTTTGTACGCTTGGGGACGCTTGCTGATTGTCCAAGGTCCCCAAACGCACAAAAAAACCCAACTGGCTGCGTCCCGGGTGCGGATGCTGGACACCGGAAGCAGCAGATATCGTCCGCATCCGCACCCGAACGCAGCAAACGCAGGCACCATGCGTTCCTATGTTAAACATAGGAACGCAGTGCGCATGCGTTTGACTGCGTATGGGAACGCAGCAATACGCTGCCTTCCCATACGCAAATGTGAAGCCAGCCTAACATACATGTTGTTAAATTATTCTTTGTGTCCTGGTGGTTTAGAATATTTACCAACTTGTCAATTAGTAACTTGGCAAGTCTCTTCCTTTGTGTTTTAAAGTTTCAGATCCATCAGGTGTTCAACTTCTTTAAGACTGGTTTAATGGAGTGAGACAATGGAAGAATATGTCATCCATGGGTAAAATGTCCAGTAGCCTAATTCGCTACTGGTGGAATGTGGAGAGACAGATTTAAGAAGTTATTGACATCATCTATTTGCAACACTAACCATTAGATAGTGGTCAGATCCTCAGAAAGATCAAGTGTTTCTTTATGAGGTGCCTTCAGTTTCTTTTTTGTTTTATTAATGTATGTATTAGGTCTTGTGTACTGTGTTGGCTTTTCTAATCCATCAGATGTTCAACTTCTTTAAACTGGCTAAATGTGGTGAGACAATGGAAGAATTTCTCATCAATGGCTAATAGGCCAGTAGCACAATCCACAAATGCTGGAAAGAGGAGAGACAGATTTAGGCATTTCTGGACATCATCTATTGGCACAACTTGACCTTAGAGAGTGGATAAATCTTCAGAAAGATCATATTTCCGTAAGGTGGATTCATTTTATTTTCGGTTTTATTGATGTAAGCATTAGGTCATGTTTACTGTGTTGTCGTTTCAGAGCCATCATGTGTTCAACTCCTTTAAGAATAGCTTTTTAAATCAAATATATTTTTATTGACAAAGCATCCAACATGGTATTTCACAGTACATTCATTAACATTTGTCTCAGGTAATTTTCCCCCTTATTTTCCATAAACAATACAAATCCATGAACGCCCTCTCCCTCCCCGCCAATATCTCCCACCCCTCCCCCTTGGAGCCAAGCTGTGATACTGTGTTGCACGTATGTTTGAAACAAATACAGACTTCAACTCAATCCCCTCTATCCCATTATATAGAAGACGCTTCCCCCCTGGTTAGAAACTCTATCCCCTCCTGTAGGTGAGCCACGGTGACCAAATTCTCTCATAACAGTCTAGCTTACCCCTTTTCCGGTATACCCCTCTTTCCATAAGAGAAACTTATTTTGCTCGTTCCATAAATTCCTGTCTCGATAGTGGCTCTGCATCAATCCAATGCCGAGCGACCAACTTTCGTGCTATATAGAGTAGCCTGGCTATGGCAATCTTTGAAAATTCCTCTGTCTGGATTTCATCCACATATCCTAGTATGCACACTTTCGGATCCCTAGGCACTACACAACTATACGCACCCTCCACTCTGTTTAACACCCTTACCCAATAACTACTCAGTTTTGGGCAGTACCACAACATGTGGAGCAGGTCTGCCGGTTCCCCCCGACATCTGGGACATTCAGCATTAGATTTTAAATGTATCTTATGTAAGTATTCTGGGGTACGGTACACCCTGTATAAAATATAAAGTTGAGATAGCCTGCCTGGTTCACATATTGATTGTTTCGGTACCCACTCTAAAATAGAGTCCCATTGATCATCTTTTATTGTCCCAACCTCCTGTTCCCATCTCAGCTTAGCATTAGACGGATGTTGTAGCAAAAAGGTGTGTAAAATGTCCCGATATGTGGTTGCAATTACTCCTTTCGTGGGACCTCCTTCACACACATAGTCCAGTACAAGATCCGTCTGGATCGTCAGTACCCTCTGTTTTGCTTGTGCCCTCACAGCGTGCCTCATTTGCAAGTACTGAAATATCCCTGTCTCTCTCAGCCCAAATTCTTCCCGTAGTCTCGAAAATGGCTTAAGCGTCTGTCCATCCAGGACTTGTTTTGCTAAGACTATGCCCCGGTCTCTCCACTCCCCCAGGCATCCCAGCTTTTCTATCTCCGGAAGGTTGGAATTATGCCATAGCGGGAATAGTCCGTCAATCCTTCCACCCCCTGGAGCCTCTTCAACTTATCCCATATAACATGTATTAGTCGAATAGTCGGGCATTGTTTCCCCAGTGTTTGAAATGTCCCATCTTCCACCCCAAGTATTAACGGGCACCTATTAGTCACCCCCTCTATAACCTTTTGAATAGAAGGCTGAGACGCTTTTTGTGTCCATCCTCTCATATGTTGAGACTGCGCCGCCACATAGTATAGATAGGGATTTGGTAGGGCCAGTCCACCCTCGTCTTTAGGTCGCTGAAGAAGTTCCAATCTCAGCCTTGCCAACCTCTTACCCCAAATCAACCCACGGAACAACGAATTGATATGTTTAAACCTAGACTGTGGAATAGAGATCGGGGCATTGTGGAAAACATATAGTAACTTAGGCATCAGCACCATCTTTATTAAGTTCACCCTTCCCACCACAGACAGGTGTAGCCTATTCCACGCCTTCATCTTATCTTTAATAACCTCTAGGACCGGTCCCAGATTTAAATCCAAATACTTTGTAACAGGAGTTGACACCCATATTCCCAGATATTTAAACCTATCCACCACTTTGAGGCCCCCGCTTTCCACCACCGCCGAAACCCCTTCATCCACCGGAAACAGGGTAGATTTGTTCCAGTTGATCTTAAGCCCAGACATATAACCATATTGTTCAATAAGCCACATTGCTCTCGTCATGGAAGCACCCGAGTCCTGCAGAAATAATAGAATATCATCTGCGTACATTGCTATTCGTTCCTCCACCCTACCATATCGGAAGCCAACAACTTCCGTATCTCTTCTCAATTTTTCCGCAAGTGGTTCCACAACGAGAGCAAACAGCAGTGGGGAAAGCGGGCATCCCTGTCGAGTACCCCTTTGTAGCATGATCGGCCCAAAAAGTGCCCCATTAACTCTTACTCTGGCCTCCGGTTGGGTATATAGTAATCGTATCCATGATACAAAACCTGGGCCAAATCCCATGGCATCCAACACTTTCCACAGGAATTGTCAGTTCACACAGTCAAATGCCTTTTGGGCATCCAACGAGGCTATTACTCTCCTACCCGTGTTGTCAGCTGGCAGTTGTAGGTTCAAAAACAGTCTCTGTAGGTTTATCGCAGTAGATCTACTAGGCATAAACCCAGACTGATCCGGGTGCACCAAGGAGCTTATCACTCCCGTCAATCTATTGGCTAATGTTTTAGCAAGAATTTTAACATCAACGGGTAGCAGAGAAATCGGCCTATAAGAATCTGGCAACCCAAGGTCCTTGCCCTCCTTCGGCAATACCACAATCGTCGCCTCCCGCATGGACCTTGGTAATATCCCGTCCTCTCTGGAGCATTCCAGTACCTCCAGCAACTTAGGTAACAGTACCTCCTCAAGTCTTTTATAAAGTTCAACCGGCAACCCATCAGCCCCCGGTGCCTTATCGTTAGCCATAGACAACAATGCCACACTAAGTTCCTCACTCGTTATCGATGCCTCCAGCATAGCCCTGTCTCCTTCAGATAACCTCGGCAGATTCAGACCATCCAGGTAGTCCTCCATCCCGTCCGTGTCAACCTCCGCCCCAGAGGAATATAGCGATTCATAGAATTCCCGAAACACCTCCCCAATGCCAGCAGAGTTCGTTATTTTGACTCCATCAGAGTCAGTTAGTGAGTAGACAAATGGGGTTTTCCTCTGTGCCGAAGCCACCAGGGACAATAGATGTCCAACCGCCTCTCCCTCAGCAAAAAATGCCATACGTCTAAACTCATTCCGCTTAAGTGATTTATCAAGCAGAAATGCATCTAAATCCGCCTGGACATCACACAATCTGGACGCAAGGCCACTATCCCCTCCCATTAGTAAGGCCTCTTCTGCCTCCTTCACCATTTTCACTTTTATCTCTTCTTCTAATCTTGTCTTGGATTTACGCAGGTTGACCTCTTTAGACAATATTCCCCTCAAGTAAGCTTTCATAGTATCCCAAACTACGGATGGCGCAGTGGACCCAGCATTAAACTCAAAAAATTCCCTAGTCAGTTCTATTTGCTCCATATCAATAGATTGTAGCCACATTGGATGTAGCTTCCAGTGTAATCTGTTCCCCTCAGTTGTTCCCCCAGTCTTACGGACACACATATCGGTTTATGGTCAGAGAGGACCCTGGGAAGATACTCCACAGTCAAGACAAATTCGTCCATGCGGTCGTTCCCTAAAGCCATGTCAATACGTGAGAGAGTGTTATAGGTAGTCGAATAGCAAGTATAGCATCTCACCTCAGGATTTCGTACCCTCCAAACATCCCTGAGTCCCAATTCTCCAAGGAGTAACCCAAAGGGTTCTATCGTCCACTAGTTCTGTGGTGACTACTTCGGAACCTGTCCCAATACTCATCCTGTACATTATTCAAATCTCCCACCAGAAGCACCGGTATATCTCCCATGTGTCCCAGCCACTCCATAATTTCTTTAATCTTTCCACTGGAATACGGCGGCGGAATATACAACGCCACCATAGCTATCAAGCATCCTTGAAATCTACAGATCACAATGACATATTGCCCATCCCCATCAATGCGCGTCTTCACCTCCTCGTATATTAGTCGTTCTAGGTATCAGCACAGAGACTCCTCTGGAGTAGTAGAATATGTGGAATGATAAGATTCCTGTAGCCACCTTTTCCGCAGGAGGTCTAGTTTATCTTCTACCATATGAGTTTCTAGTAGGCAGATAATTGCGGGCTTCTGATCCAGGATATATTGAAACACTGCGGCCCTCTTGGTAGCGTCAGATAGCCCTCTCACATTCCAGCTAAGCACTTTACTGAATGCCATCAGTTAGTCTGAAGTCAAACCAGTACAATAGTCTATTGTAATTTCTCCACCGCTTGGCCCCTTCCCTTTTCCAACTTCCTGTACTCCCCCCCCCCCTTCCCCCTGCCAACCCCCTAGTAACCAAAAACATGCGTCACTCCCTTGTAACGCGGGTCTCCAGATCTCAGCTGGAAGCATCTGTACCACTCCCTGTCGCATTTCTCCCGCCTTAATGAACCTTATATAAAATTTTTTAAAGTAATATCGGTAATTCTGAACATATCCTCCCTCCCAATTAACTATAATCACCCCTAGATAAACTCCCGTCTCTCCACATCCATAAAATACAGTACATATCATCATAACAAAAATCCCGTAGGTCACCTAAGAGGAGAAAAAAAAGAACAACAAACAGGACTAAACATTTGGGCCATATTGCAAGCCTATACCAAGTATGTAATCATATTAGCCGGCCCATCCCCTTAAGGATCCCACGTCAATATAAAGTTCACCTAGAAAAGGAAAAAATGAGCGCAATATAATAATAAGGAAAAAGTTATATGTAAAAAAAAAGTAAAACCACGTATAGAATAAAGCCACAAAGATACGTAGATCTCCCAGAGGTGCCTCAAGCAGTTTCCAACAGATAGACCAGCTCACTCATCTCGAGCAGAGAATTCAGTCATGACTCATAACTCGGTAGTGTGTCTCTCATCCGTTGTGTGCTCTTAGACGCTTAGAATTTGTGTCCAACCAATTATTCGCATCCTCCGGCGAAAGAAAAAAACTGCGCATTCCCCATGGCCTCCACCCGCAGTTTGGCTGGAAAGAACATAGCATACTGTAATCCCATGTCTCTCAATCTCTTCTTCACTGCAGTGAATTGCTTCCTCTGCTTCTGCACTGTGGGTGAATAATCCGGGTATATTGCAATGTCCTGACCGTTATATGACATATCCTCTGCATCTCGTGCCTTCCTCAGTATAATGTCTCTGTCCCTATAATTTAGAATCCGGGCTAGGATAGTACGTGGATCTGATCCTGGTGGTCGGGGCTGCATCAGTACCCTATGAGCCCGTTCAGCAGCATACACCTTGGTCAGTGATGATTCACCAATCTTATCTTTCAGCCATTGTTCTATGAAGGCTGTGGGTCCCTTCCCTCTGCCTTTTCAGGGAACCCCACTATCCTTAAATTGTTCCTTCTAGATCTGTTTTCCAGATCATCGTTTTTTGCTATAGTTTCAGCCAGCAGTTTATCCTTTCTGGAATCAGATCTTTGCAGCTGCTGCACTCTGTCCTCTGTAGCACTGACTCTGCCCTCCATTTCAGTCATCCTAATATCAGACTTCTTTAATGTCCCCTTAATAGCAGCAATCTCTCCTTGCAGGCCCTGTACATTAGAGGCCACAGTGTTCAGGGTGGACTTCATGGATGATATTAGGGAAAATAAGTCCTTCATTGTGGGCTCCTCTGGTGTTTCCTGTCCCTGCTGTTGTTCCACCATCTCATCCTCCCTTGCTGCAGCGTCTCCGCTCACCTCCATGCCACCCTCAGATCCACCTCCATCCTCCTCTTCCCGGCCATCATGTTCCTCCTCACCCACCTCTGCTGCATCACTGCCATGGGCGAATCGCTGCAGCTTCGCTGCCGCCGCCATGCACCTCCGGCAGGCCGCGTTCTCCTTCTCGGCCTCCATGCGCGCGGCGACGCCATCTTGCGTCCCGCTCCCTCCACCAGCTCCCGCGTCCTGCTGGCGTCTGCGGGTCATGAGGCCTCAGCGGTGGCTCCGGGAGTGAGCTCCGGGTGCAGGGCAGGCTCCCCTCACCGATGGAGTCTCTCCGGTGCAGAGGAGAACAGCACCGATCAGGATAATAGCAAAGGTTCAGCGGGAGCTCTCCCTGGCACGTCCGCTCACATGCCCGGCTAAGCCACGCCCCTAAGAATAGCTTAATGGGCTGAGACAATGGAAGAATATCTCATCAATGGCTAAAAAGTCCAGTAACCTAATTTGCTAATGTCGGAATGTGGAGAGACAGATTTAGGAAGTTATGGACATCATCTGCAACACTAGCCATTAGAGAGTGGGTAGATCCTCAGAAAGTTTAAGTGTTCCTTTATGAAGTGCCTTCAGTCTCTTTTTGGTTTTATTAATGTATGTATTAGGTCTTGTGTATTGTGTTGGCTTTTCTGATCCATCAGGTGTTCAACTTTTATAAACCTGGTGAGACAGTGGAAGAATTTCTCATCAATGCCTAAAAAGGCCAGTAGCCAAATTCACAAATTCTTGAATATGGACAGACATATTTAAGAATTTCTGGACATCATCCATATGCACATCTAGCCCTTAGGCTGCCTTCAGACTTGCAGATGCCTCCGCAGCGTTTTGCAGAGGCATCTGCAAGTATCTGCATGCAGACCGCAGCCCCTATGTTTATAATGGAGCGCACGGCAGTCTGCAGATGCTTGCAGACCGCCGTGCGCTCTCATTGCCCGCCATTAGTGATCTGTGCGCAGGCGGATGCCTGCGTACAGATCACACACTCTCGTCCGCACCAGGGACGCGAGATGTTGCGTCCTTGGTGCGGGCGAGAGTGTGTGATCTGTACGCAGGCATCTGCCTGCGCACAGATCACTAATGGCGGGCAATGCAAGCATCTGCAGACCGCCGTGCGCTCCATTATAAACATAGGGGCCGCGGTCTGCATGCAGATACTTGCAGATGCCTCTGCAAAACGCTGCGGAGGCATCTGCAAGTCTGAAGGCAGCCTTAGAGAGTGGTCAGATCGTAAGAAAGAACAGATTTCCCCTTATAAGGTGCCTTTATTTTCCTTTTTGTTTTCTTGAGGTAGTTGTTTTTCTGAACTGTGTTGGATTTTCTGAACCATCGGGTGTTTTATTGTTTCTTATCCCATATAATTTATAATATTGGTGTGTAAAATGCACCAATTTTGGAGATGGAATGGCCAGCTGAAGGGGTTGGAGGAGGCTGGATTTGTTTATCACTATGTGTCCATGCCCTGATGGCTAACATACATGTTGTTAAATTATTTTTTGTGTCCTGATGGTTTAGAATATTTACCAACTTGTCGATTAGTGAAATGGCAAGTCTCTTCCTTCGTGTGTTGAAGTTTCAGAACCATCATGTGTTCAACTTCTTTACGAATGGTTTAATGGGGTGAGACAATGGAAGAATATGTCATCAATGCCTAAAATATCCAGTAGCCTAATTCGCTAATGGTGGAATGTGGAGAGACAGATTTAAGAAGTTATTGTCATCATCTATTTGCAACACTAACCATTAGAAAGTGGTCAGATCCTCAGAAAGATCAAGTGTTTCTTTATGAGGTGCCTTCAGTTTCTTTTTGGTTTTATTAATGTATGTGTTAGGTCTTGTGTACTGTGTTGGCTTTTCTGATCCATCAGATGTTCAACTTTTTTAAACTGGCTAAATGTGGTGAGACAATGGAACAATTTCTCATCAATGGGTAAAAGGCCAGTAGCACAATTTACAAATGCTGGAAAGAGGAGAGGCAGATTTCGGCATTTCTGGACATCATCTATTGGCAAAACTTTCACTTAGAGAATGGCCAAATCTTCAGAAAGATCAAATTCCCCCTTATAAGGTACATTTATTTTCCTTTTGGTTTTCTTGAAGAAGGTATTAGTTTTTCTGAACTGTGTTGGATTTTCTGAACCATCGGGTGCTTTATTGTTTCTTTTCCCATATAATATATAATATTGGTGTGAAAAATGCACCAATTTTGAAGATGGAATGGCCAGCTGAAGGAGTTGGAGGAGGCTGGATCATTTATCACCATGTGTCCATGCCCTGATGGCTAACATACATGTTGTTAAATTATTGTTTGTGTCCTGGTGGTTTAGAATATTTACCAACTTGTCAAGTAGTGACATGGCAAGTCTCTTCCTTTGTGTGTTGAAGTTTCAGATCCATCAGGTGTTCAACTTCTTTAAGACTGGTTTAATAGAGTGAGACAATGGAAGAATATGTCATCCATGGCTAACATGTCCAGTAGCCTATTTCGCTGATGGTGGAATGTGGAGAGACAGATTTAAGAAGTTATTGACATCATCTAGTGTCAACACTGTTTCTTTATGAGGTGCCTTCAGTTTCTTTTTGGTTTTATTAATGTATGTATTAGGTCTTGTGTACTGTGTTGGCTTTTCTAATCCATCAGATGTTCAACTTCTTTAAACTGGCTAAATGTGGTGAGACAATGGAAGAATTTCTCATCAATGGCTAAAAGGCCAGTAGCACAATTCACAAATGCTGGAAAGAGGAGAGACAGATTTAGGCATTTCTGGACATCATCTATTTGCACAACTTGACCTTAGAGAGTGGATAAATCTTAGAAAGATCATATTTCCGTAAGGTGGATTCATTTTATTTTTGGTTTTATTGATGTAAGCATTAGGTCATGTTTACTGTGTTGTCGTTTCAGAGCCATCCACAGACACTAAAGTAGTAGGTAGACCTCAGAACTTGCCTGGAGTGGGTCGACCCAACTGGCCCAATCCCCAACTTACCCGGATCCCCGACAACAACTTTGGACAGTACCTTACTGCTTATTAAAAGTTAAAAGATTGTCTGATTATTCTGTGTCTGCTTCTTATTCAACACGCTGATCCCTGCACCCCCAACTTTCTCCATTCACATAGACTACATCCCTACACGTGCCCTGGGTGTGATACCAATGTGATAAGAAAGGTGTGTGGATGTGAATAGAATAGGTATAGAACAGGTAATCATAATTAGAATAGTGACCATAGGTCTTGTTTCATTCCATATAATATATCAGTACAAGGTTGAAATATATAAAAAAAAGGGGGAACTCTCATTCCCATTATGCTACTAAGATGAGAACACGGCCTGCATGATATGTATCTTATGACAGACAAAAGTCTTTCAATGACTGATTGTATTGATATATATCTTATGACAGGCAAGAGTCTTTCAATGACTATTGTATTGTTATATACGGGCTACATATCTTGTGACATACATCCCATGACAAGCAAGTTATAGAAAAACCTATTCAACATTCATTCAATATCCTGTGCCTGAGGGTCACGAGGGAAATTGAATGGTACAGTCAGCGAGTGCTCGTAGATATTCTAAAGAGTATAAAAGATGGGAGATAATGGTCAGTGTCGGGGGAGCTCTTCCAGGGCAAGATGGACGTACACCTCCTGCAATGCAAGCCTCAATATTGCTCCCTTCTCACTGATACGTGTTCCCCCGAATGGAGAAGGTGAAGCAACTACAATATCAGGTAATATATATATTGATGCTTATTCACTATAATCAAGTCTAGGTATAGTTTGTGTTTAGCCTGCATTCAATTGATGGCATGTGCTACTTTGTAACAAATAAATTTAATCTTGCTATAAAGAATATTATTATTCATGCCTGATTTGTAAGTCAGTGAGCGCTTCGTAGGTACGGGCTCTGCCCTGATCCAGGTAAATTTAGCAAGATATTAATTGGCGTAGTCGGCAGGATGCCCCACAGTGGGGTATTTAAAGAACACCTTATTTTTGAGTAATGTTTTCTTATTTGCCATTTTAACAAATTTCTCAATCTTTTGGCAGAGTACGAAAATGTTCAGAAAACGTAAGGAAACAGCTAAGGAAACTGTTATGGAGGTTCCCGGTTCGACCGGGGCTCCATATAATATCATAGCACATGAATTGGTCAATTGTGGACTGGCAGAACAATGGCAGGATAAGCTCAATGGTAGTGAGCCTACTGATGTTGTTAATGTACTCAGTAGTGTCCCTGCAAAGGCAGGTGATGTGGTAACCCCTCGATGTTGTGAAGTTACTCGAGAGGGGATCCCTGCAAAGGCAGGTGATGTGGTAGCCCCTCGATGTTGTGAAGTTACTCGAGAGGGGATCCCTGCAAAGGCAGGTGATGTGGTAGCCCCTCGATGTGAAGTTACTCGAGGGATCCCTGCTGCAAAGGAAGGTGATGTGTTAACCCCTCGATGTTGTGAAGTTACTCGAGGGATCCTGCAAAGGTAGGTGATTGGTAGCCCTCGATGTTGTGAAGTTACTCGAGGGATCTCTGCAAAGGAGTGATGTGGTAACCCTCGATGTTGTGAAGTTACGGGGGACCCCTGCAAAGGCAGGTGATGTAGTAGTCTCTCAATGTTGTTAAAATTACTCGAGACAGTCCCTGCAAAGGCAGGTGATGTAGTAATATTGGGGAAGCGAAACTGGACGCTAGCCTCAGCCTATAGGACAGTTTATAGGAAAAATTCTCAGCTAGTTAAGGAAGTGAAGCGCACGTTGTTGGTGTGCAGTTTGAATCAATTAGAATTTTGTAAAAAAAAAAAGTTTTCAAAGCCGCATAACTTTTAAATTAAAATAGATACATTTCTTTAAGGGATAGTGCAAACACATTGCATTTGTGTATTAACATTTGTTTGTTGAATAATTGTGTGTGAAAGAACGTGACTGGTATGAGACTCCTTGTTTGAACTGAATGACCGCATGCATGTAATAAGGATTTAAAAATAAAAATCCTGATTGTATAAAGGAGTCCACTTAGTCCAATTAGTTGTGATTCCTTGTCAACTGGCATCAGGGATAAAATGGAGGAATATTTAGCAAGTGAAAAAACACATAGTCACACTCGTGAGAATGAGATAAGCTGAAACTAAGCAGAAAGACTGGGAATACACGTAGTCGGACTTGTCCTGTCCGTGTTTTGCTGGTGGCCTATGGTTTTGCAGTAAACTAACTAATATTTGGGGAGGCTGCAAGTGAAGTGATTGTGTTGAATGTTCTGCAGATTTTGTGTGGGTTGTGCATGTTTCAGAAAAGTTGGATGTCCGAGGCTCCCTACAATATCATAGCACAGAAATTGTTACATAGTAGATTAGCTGATGCTTGAAATAATAAGATCAAGGGTTTATAACCCCTCGATGTTGTTAATGTACTCGAGGGGAATCCCTGCCAAGGCAGGTGATGCTATACAGTTAGAAGGTGAAATTGGGTATTAGCTATTTTCTTAGCCCAAAAAATATAAATATGAACAAGGAATAAAATGTTATTTGTTCACTAATTCATGGTTTGTAGTTAGTGGTTAAGCTACTTGGATTATAGGATGAAAAATAAAATGATTGACAAATTCATAGGAAAGAGTGGTTGGTGGGGGAAAGACGTTTGGCAAAATATTGAAGAATATGTCCAGACAACCAAAAATACTCTTTTCATGTTGATGCACATGGTCCTCTTGACTCATTGAAATGTTTGTTTTGATTCCCAAGCAGATGCGGCAGACTCAATGTCTGTCGCAGGTACTGAACCTGATAAAGAGAAAGAAATATGGTTGCAAGGTATAGCTGTTTGGATGCATCAGAAAAGTAGACACTTGGGAGAAAATGCCACTTACAGGTGGGCACAAGACAGAGGAGTGCCCTTAACTTTAGATGTTATAAAACAAGTCATTGCACAATGTCCCATATGTCAACATTCACAGAAAAGGGTAGTACCACATACTGTAATGGGACACATAGGTGAATTGCCAGCTTAGATTTGGCAGATGGATTTCATTGGTCCTCTGCCACAGAGTAGAAGTTGTAAATATATCTGCACATCTGCAGACTCATACTCAAAATTAATGGTGAGGTTTCTTTGTAAATCTGCCACCCAGTGGAGTACTTTGAGAACACTAAAACTGATCACATAGTATTATGGTACTCCATTACAGGTTTAAATGGACAATGGAGAGATAATTTGAGTGAGGCTCTCCAAATAATTAAGAACAGACCTATCACTGATTACACATAATCTGAGCATACATAAAGTACATGTAGATACACTGATCTATTGGAAATTGAATGAGGAAGCACACATTCCTTACAGAGCTATCCCGGCAGCTGCAGGACTGGACTTCTACTCAGTAGAGGTAGTGCTCATAGTACCAGGTAAGGTAAGTACTATATCTACTGGTTTTGCATGTAAGATTCCTAAAGGACATTGCATTGAAATTGCAACAAGATATAGTTTTACTTTAAAAGGTGCAATAATAGTGGGAGGTGTTATTGATCCTGATCCTGATTATCAAGGAGAAATTAAGGTTCTCATGTTGAATCTAGAGACAGAACCCTTAGTGTTGTCTACGGGCGGAAGGATTGCCGAAATGTTACTTATACCTGTAAACTTGTCCCAAGTTAAGGAAGGAACAGCCCCTACAGAATTGACAGGGGAGATAATGGTTTTTGGGCCCTCCAATATCACTAATTTGGGGGCCAAAATATGGGTACAGAATACCCAAGGACCGTTGATAATGACACCAGGAGTGGAGAAGTGGGAATATGTCCCACAGGAGAAATGTTATTTATGGGAATGATGCCATCTTTTATTGTACCCTAGGTATGACTGTTAAGTGGAATCCTTGGAAGCGTATTTTTAGGCGTAGCTGATGGATGGAGCAACCTACACTGAGAGGGCCGATAGCCAACAAGTTCAGGTGCACCATCAAGTGACAATGGAGGCGTTGAATCACACTCAACCCACAGATTGTTGGATTTGTACACATTCGCCTGTGACAGTTACCAGTATTCCTTTCCTGGCTATACCGGTAACAATGGAAGAAATCCTGATGTGGGACAATTGCTCAGACAGTTTGAAATCTGAGCGGGACAATTAAGAATTTGCATTATATGGCCTGTAAAGGAGGAGTTTGGGTGCCGAGAAATAAAACTGGGTTTACTGATTTGGGATTTCTCCCTATGGACAATATACGTATAAGTTTTGGGACAATTCATGTGACAAATACAGCAGATGCTTTCAAACCTAGATTGCTGGAAAGGACAATTCATGATGTATTCTGGCCTTATGCAACTATGTTTATTAATAGAACTAGTGATACTTGTAGCAATATACCAGGTAATTTAATGTATAATGAATCTTAAGCTAATGAACCAACGTGTAGTAACCCTGATGCAGGATATTGAAGTCTTATTGGGCAAAAACCGGGGTGGTGTATACTAACCAATGTGAGTATCTTTGTTGATTTAGTACACCAACTAGTTTTACAACACTCAGCTTTATGAGAGCTCCCCAGAGGGATGTATTGGGTATGTGGGCAAAATGCTTTTAAATGGCTTCCTGTAGGGGTTAAGGGTGGCTGCACCCTAGCTCGTTTAACTCCAGAATATACAGCATTTGAGGGAAAAATATCAAAAGGATAATAATGACCACAAAGATAGCACAGTCTCAAAGTTTCTGTGGCCTAGGCTACACTCCATCAGCCTCTGGAATGTTCCTGGTGCATTGCATAACCCGAATGGCATGCTGTTGAACTCACATAACCCCATTGGTGTCGTGAAGGCTGTCTTCTCACGATCTTCTTCTGCAACGGAGACCTGCCAGTACCCACTAGTAAGATCCTACGTTGAGAAGTAATTGGCAGACTTTAATGCAGCAAGTGACTCCTCTATGGGGGGTAACGGGTATGCATCCTTGTGTGCATCCTTGTGTGTTACTCTGTTGATCTGCCTTTAATCTATGCACATCCTCATACTACCGTCTTTCTTTTTAAGCAGGACCAGTGGTGCTGCCCAGGGGCTACAACTATCTCTGATGACCCCTGCATTCTTCATGTCCTGTAACATCTCTTTTGCTTTCTGGTAGTGTGCTGGTGGTATATGCCTGTATCTTTCTTTAATGGGTGGATGATTACCTGTGGGTATGTGATGTTGTACCCCTTTAATCCTCCCAAAATCAAGTGGATGCTTGCTAAACACCTGTTTGTACGCTCGAACTACCTGATAAACTCCATTTTTCTGGTGGGAGGATGTGTTGTCCTATACTGAGCTCCTGACACCATTTCTCTAGCTGGTTCTTGGAATCAGGGGGTTCATCTGACACTGTCTGAGCTAGTGATTCAGCTTCATGTATTGAGTTTTTATCTACATGGTACAGTTTTGCAACAGTGGAATACCTTGGCAGCTTTACTTCATCATCACCATAATTTAAGACACGTACAGGGACCCTTCCTTTTTGTACATCAACCACCCCCCTGGCTGTCAGGAGTGTAGGACTACTGTCAGACATCACTGGCTCCACTACTAGGAATTGGGTCTGTTACACATACACTGCCAATTTCACCATTAGACATTGTTACCTGCTGCTGATACACAAGGGCTCGGATCTCCCTCTGAAGAGCTCTCCTCTCGCCTGGCTTAGCGGTATCTGCACTCTATTGGAGCAAAAACAACACTTCATCTAGGCAGTTAACCATTACATCGGTTCCCAATATCACAAGTGGATCTCTTTCATTTGGTTTGTCCTGAACCACTAAAAGTCCCTGGTTCCTTAACTGCACCCTCCCCACCTTTACTGTTGCCTCCCACTGCCCCTCTATAACTACGGGCAACCCATTAGTTGCTACAATGTTCAAGTCAGGGTTTGGGGTTCCAGCTTTATGTCGGACCAGAACCGTTTGTATAGGAAACTCGGGATGGTGGTCACCTGGGATCCTGTATCTACCAATGCAGTGGTAGCTGTGCCGTCGACGATGATGGACAGGTACGGACACGTTCCTGCGTTCCCAGCTGGATGGGCCTGGACTGTCTACTCCTGGGGTTGGCCCTCCTGTCCCAGGGGCTGCTCGTTTAAAGGGCAAAACCGGTAGATGTGTCCCTCTTTGTTGCACAGATGGGCTGTCCATCGGCACTGTAGCAATCTGTGGTCCTCCCTCGAAGCGGTGGTGTCCTCCTCTTCATCCATGGAACGTCGTCGGGGCTGTCAGTGAGCTGGATCTTGTCTGATGGCCTTGCTTCTGTCTTGGGTTGCCTAGCACCTCGGAGCTTTGCCATTTCTTTGGTCAGCTGGCGCACCTCTGAGCACGGACTGTCAAACCAGTCAGGTGTCACAGCCTGCATTCTGGATTCTGCTGCGGGGGATGAGGAAGGTGCTTCCGGCACGGAAGGGCTTTTAGTCCATTGCGGCTGTGGGGTTAAGTCTGGCACGGCTGGGAGCTGCTGTCCCCTAACAGTTAACTCTTTCAGCGTTGCAAACTCTGCATCAGGGTTTTGAAGAGCCCACCAGCGCGCTTGTTTCCTGTCATCGGGTAACTTGAGGCCTATTACAAACTGCTCAATAAGCGTTTTATTTTCATCACGAACGCCACCGGGATCGGCTTGTTTAAGGAGTCTCAGCGCCTCTTGCAGGCGTAGGGAATAATCTAGGACACTCTCCTGTGCCCCTTGTTTGCAATGGTAAAGCAACAGTCTTAATTCAGATTCAGTATGATGCTCAAAAACTCTCTTTAGCTTTGCAAATATTTGTACAACAAACTCCTGATCTTCCGCAGACCAGTGTCGGGTTTCCAGCTCTGCTGCACTTGTTAACTGTCCCATTACTACCGATGCTCTCTGCTTACCAGTCATCGCGTACATGTCCAGCACGGTGCATATCTTCCTCTGGAATGCATCTGGCTTGCCGTCATACTTGGGTAACCAGGCTGCATTCGGGACGTACGGCAGAGAGATTGGCATTATCGGGGCCACCGGTGCAGGTGTCGGTGGTGTCATGACACCGCCGGGTGGATTGGCGACTACGAGCTGTCCATTTGGGGCTCCTGCCGCGGCAGCAGGCGGGTTCACAATCTGGGCTACTGCGTCATTGGGGTCCGGGGCACTCATTCTCTCTCCCCCTAGTTAATCGGTGCCAGTCTATTTCAAATCAACGGAAGTAGTCGGCTCGGCGGGCGAGGAGTGGAACACCACAGGAGTTTCCGGATCCGACTGCTGCATCCGGCGGATCTCGTCAGAGCGTGGGGCGGGGCCCTTGCACTGTAACGCCCCCTTCCTTTCCCGCAGGCGCAGCAATGGCGATTCAAATTTACAGTTCGTAATCACAGTCAATCAATGGCGCACAGTACCCGGTTAAATCAGGCACAGAATCCTGTTCGTGACGCCAGAATCTGTCCAGCCCAGGCCCTGGGGGTACTCGGTTCATTTAGGCGTGGTCTCTGGGGGAAGTAATGGGTAGCGGTGCCCGGGGGATGCAGATAAAAAAAGGGATGGAGTGGCAAGAAAATAATAAAATGTCTGTCGTGACGCCACCTGTAGGGTTCCGGTGATGACACCGGCGCTGTTTGGGCCTCCAGGGTGATGGCAGCAGCAAGGTGGAACCGCTCCCTACAGGACGAGCGGCGGTCCACGGGGATGTACGTTGTAGTGAGGGTAGTAGGGTAGCACGGTCAGTGTGGTGCAGATGGAAAGAGAGACACGCACACATAAGAGTCTTTTGGTACCTTTACTGGTGTTCTGTACTGGTACACTCGTCCGGAGGTGAGGGAAACACTTTAGGATCTCCACAGCGAGTAGGGTTGTAGGCCTCCTTGTTTCAATTATTCCGTCAGAGTCTGGCAGGCTTGGAACCCGACCAGACCGTTACTTCTCTATCTGTGCGACTCACCACACCCGGGTTTGCTGCACTGAGGGCACTTCTATGGGATTCCTGTCATGGCCTTGACTCCGGGCTCTCATTTGGTGGTGCTTCGGTTGTCATGGAAGCTAAACCTCCTTGTAGTGCTGGTTTCTCTGCAGGGCCTATTCACTCTGTCCCTGCAGCTCGGACCAGGTGACTGGAATTCTGCTGGGGTGAGTCGGTATGACTCCTCTGCCCCCTTCTTGTTAAAACGCTTCTCCTCTCTACCTGCGACCCCTACTCTGCGGGTCTACCACTGTCTCAGATGGATGCTGGTATGGGCCTAGCATGGCTCCAGTACCAGCTCAGCTCACTCAGCTCTTCACAGTTCTGTAGTGGCTGCACACTCTGGTGTTTTCCCTCCAGAACCCGTATTTATAGGGGGAACTGGCTTAAGGCAACCAGTGGAGCTCCCCCTACAGGCCTGGGGTGAAAGGTGTTGTGTGGAAGTGGGTTACTCGCTTTGAGAAATCCTTCCATGTTCCAAGGGAGCCTGTGGTGACCAGGCACAGGGTGCCACACTGACCTTCCACGTCGTGTCAGCGTCATGTTGAGCCCCCTAATCGCCTAGAGTGGGGGCTGCATGGGCTGCATTGAGTTGTGTGGTAGCATATTGAGGTACCTCTTTCTTCCTAACATGTGTTTGTCATTATAGGTGCCTTAATATTCATGAGGTATCCTCATGATGGATGGTAAAGGGTTAAAAGTCCCTGTTGTGAAGTAACAGAAGCAGGTGATTGCTGTGATTGGCTGTCCTGCTTGTCTGATAAGTTTGCACCTGATTGGTTTGAAAAGTGCGGGAGAGTGGAGTATTACGCCCCGCCCACAGGAATTTTCAGTCAGTGTCTCTGAGGAGACGAAGAAAATGCACCCGCCCACCCATCCCCTCTTTATTTCTGTTCCCCTATTTCCCTGTCGTCAGGCTTTTAATGAGGGGAAAGTTCTATTTTCAAATCGGTCTTTATAATGGTTTTAATGGACTTTACAAATTGGAGTTTAATGAGTTGAAAAAACATTATTTATGGAAAAAGTTTTAATTAATATATATGGATTATTTATTAGAGGTAATCCTATTAAAAGCCTCTCGGCCATTTCATGCCAACCAATGCCAGGTATTATTATTATATCGTCTGTTTAGCTTATAATATTAGGATTAGGAGTGGGGCCTAAATCCTATGTAATCGGGTGGGTGGGGATTGGCAATGTCCGGAAATGGTGTTGTCTACTGGTTTCGTCTCAATGCGTTTTGAAGGATGCGTCCTTCTTCCTCAGGATGGCCCTGTAGCCAGCAGTCCACCCTTATACAGTTGTGGCCAAAAGTATTAACACCCCTGCAATTCTGTCAGATAATACTCAGTTTCTTCACTTAATTTGTCTTCAATGAAAAAACACAAAAGAGAATGAAGCAAAAAGCAAAACATTGATTATTTAACACAAAACTCCAAAAATGGGCCAGACAAAAGTATTGGCACCCTCAGCCTAATACTTGGTTGCACAACCTTTAGCCAAAATAACTGCGATCAACCGCTTCCGGGAACCATCAATGAGTTTCTTACAATGCTCTGCTGGAATTTTAGACCATTCTTCTTTGGCAAACTGCTCCAGGTTCCTGATATTTGAAGGGTGCCTTCTCCAAATTGCCATTTTTAGATCTCTCCACAGGTGTTCTATGGGATTCAGGACTGGACTCATTGCTGGCCACCTTAGAAGTCTCCAGTGCTTTCTCTCAAACCATTTTCTAGTGCTTTTTGAAGTGTGTTTTGCGTCATTGTCCTGCTGGAAGACCCATGACCTCTGAGGGAGACCAGCTTTCTCACACTGGGCCCTACATTATGCAGAAAAAATTTTTGGTAGCCTTCAGACTTCATAATGCCATGCACACGGTCAAGCAGTCCAGTGCCAGAGGCAGCAAACCAAAACATCAGGGAACCTCCGCCATGTTTGACTGTAGGGACCGTGTTCTTTTCTTTGAATGACTCTTTTTTTCTCCTGTAAACTCTATGTTGATGCCTTTGCCCAAAAAGCTCTATTTTTGTCTCATCTGACCAGAGAACATTCTTCCAAAACCTTTTAGGCTTTCTCAGGTAAGTTTTGGCAAACTCCAGCCTGGCTTTTTTATATCTCGGGGTAAGAAGTGGGGTCTTCCTGGGTATCCTACCATACAGTCCCTTTTCATTCAGACACCGACGGATAGTACGGGTTAACACTGTTGCACCCTTGGACTGCAGGGCAGCTTGAACTTGTTTGGATGTTAGTCGAGGTTCTTTATCCACCATCGGCACAATCTTTTCTTTTCCGTCCACATCTAGGGAGGTTAGCCACAGTGCCATGGGCTTTAAACTTCTTGATGACACTGCGCACGGTAGACACAGGAACATTCACGTCTTTGAGATGGACTTGTAACCTTGAGATTACGCATGATTCCTCACAATTTGGTTTCTCAAGTCCTCAGACAGTTCTTTTGTCTCATTCTTTTCTCCATGCTCAATGTGGAACACACAAGGACACAGGACAGAGGTTGAGTCAACTTTAATCCATGTCAACTGGCTGCAAGTGTAATTTAGTTATTGCCAACACCTGTTAGGTGCCACAGGTAAGTTACAGGTGCTGTTAAGTACACAAATTAGAGAAGCATCACATGATTTTCTAACAGTGCCAATACTTTTGTTCACCCCCTTTTTATGTTTGGTGTGGAATTATATCCAATTTGGCTTTAGGACAATTCTTTTTGTGTTTTTTTCATTGAAGACAAATTAAATGAAGATAATAATACAAAAGAATTTGTGATTGCAATCATTTTCAGAAAGAAACTGAATATTATCTGACAGAATTGCAGGGGTGTCAATACTTTTGGCCACAACTGTATACCATTACCCATCCTAGTTAATTGAAAGTGCCTCTGTATTGTGATACATCTGTCCTATTAGTTCTGTTGTGTTTAGGATATGCAATGTGTAGAGCAGGGCCGGCGTCAGCACCCGCGCACCCGGGCAAGTGCTGGGGCCACACTGCTTAGAGAGGGCCCACTGGGCCCCTGAGGGCTGTGGGTCACACTTGCGTTGTGACCCTAGCCTGACGCCAGTATTTTCCGCTGCAGCGCACAGCGTTTAATGCAGTGCGCTGCCAGACAACGGAGCCCATAGAAACCCGCAGTTTACCTTGCCAACCACTGGTTGGCAAGGTAAGCTGCAGGTTTCTATGGGCTCCAGCGCATTGCATTAAAACGCTATGCGCTGCAGCAAAAAATACTGGCATCAGGCTAGGGTCACAACACAAGTGTGACCCTAGCCCTCAGGGGCCCCTGAGCACTGCTCCCAAAGCTCACCCTCAGGGGCCCCTGAGCACTGCCCCCACAGCACTGCCTGTCCTGACCTGTAGTGAGATCACTGCAGCCACTCTATTTCCTGTATCTCCGCACACAGGAAATAGAGCAGCTGCAGGCAGCTCACACTACATGACAGGAGAGGTCTGAGAGATCACCGGCTGCAGCCTTAAGGTTAGAAGGGAGGAAGGGAGGCAGCTCTAGGGGCCCTTGAGGGTCCCCTGGTGTGGGTGCAGTGCTCAGGGGCCCCCCAGTGTAAGTGACGCGCTCAGGGGCCCCAGTGAGGGAGCAGCACTCAGAGGTCCCAGAGTGGGAGCAGCACTCAGGGGCCCCCGATTTTGGGGGAGTGCTCAGGGCCCCCTGGTGTGGGAGTGCTCAGGGGCCCCCCTGGTGTTAGGATGACTCAGGGGCCCCCAGTGGAGCAGGCTCGAGGCCCCCAGTTTTGGGGGAAGCGCTTAGGGCCCCCTGGTGTGGGGGATGCGCTCAGGGCCCTGGTGTGGGGGATGGTTCAGTGGCCCCTGGTGTTGGGTGAGTGCTTGGGGCCCCTGGTGGGGCAGCGAAAAGGGCTCCCAGTGTTAGGGGAAGTGCTCAGGGGCCCCCTGGTGTGGGGGATGTGCTCAGGTGCCCCCTGGTGTGGGGGAAGTGCTCAGGGGCCCCCTAGAGTTGGGGAAAGCACGCAGAGGTTCCCCAGTGTAGGGGCAGCGCTCAAGGGCCCCCAGGTGTTGGGGAAGTGTCAGGGCCCTGGTGTGATGGATGCACTCAGGGGCCTCTGGTGTGGTGGATGCACTCAGGGCTTCCTGGTGTGGGGCAGTGCTCAGTGCCCCCCCCCCCAGTGTGGGGGATGCGCTCAAGGGCCCCCTGGTGTTGGGGGAAGCACTTGGGGCCCCCCAATGTGGGGGCAGCACTCAGGGGCCCCTGAGGTGAGGTGTGGGGGCAGCGCAGGGCCCCAAGGGTGCGGTGTGGGGCAGCACTCAGGGGGCCCTGTCAGGGGCAAATTACACCAGCGGGGAAGACAGGCACAGGGAGGAGACACATCGTACAGGGGAAGGGACAGGCACAGGGGGAAGACAGGCGTGCAGGGGGAGAGAGGTGCGCAGGGGGGACCCAGCGCACAGGAAAGAGACAGGCAAAGGGGGAGACAGGTGTAGGGGGGAGACACAGTGCACAGGGAGGGGAACAAGCACAGGTAAGAGACAGGCTCAAGGGAGAGACAGCGCACAGGGGAGAAAGACTGCACAGAGAGAGGAGAGACCGCACAAGGGGAGAGATATGCACAGAGAGGGGAGAGAAGTGCACAGGATGGGAGAGACAACATGTTGGGGAATACATTTGCGAGGGATATATTTATATATGCATATATATATAGGTTGCGGACTATATATATATATATATATATATCTAATATATAAAAGCCGAAGGCTCACTTCCGTCACTTTGGCCAGCAGTTTTGTCACTTTGTCATCGGATAAGTGATGTCAGCGAAGCGCTACACCCATCCAGGGTGGACCAACATGGCGACCCTAAGCGGAGCGGGACTTAGGCAGCACTGCCACGCTTACGGCTGCCAGTACAGTGACACACACGGGCGGGAGACGACCGGCATAAGCTGGTCGTCTACCGGCCGCCACACATCACGGGCGGGAGACGACTGCCTTTAGACCGGTCGTCTCCGCCCACGGGCTGCCGGCCGGAGCGAGCGCGAGCCTGCCGGGTTAGCCGGTCTCCTGGCTGGCGAGCCGCTGAGCTCCGTGCCGTACATGTCCGTGGCTGAGCTCTGCCCAGCCGCAAGCCAGCCGGCATTTTCCGCCGTACCGCGCACCGCTATTCTGATTGGTCGCCACATTCAGCGTGGCGACCAATCAGAATAGCGGCACGCGCTATGCCGCCATATTTGAAATACACTGACTACAGTGTATTTAAAGTATCATGCCATAGAACGCGCCGCTATTCTGATTCGTCGCCACGCTGAATGCAGCGACCAATGACAATAGCGGCGCGCTCTATGGCGCGATACTTCAAATACACTGAGTCCAGTGTATTTGAAATATGGCGGCATAGCGCACGGCGCTATTCTGATTGGTCGCCGCATTCAGCGTGGCGACCAATCAGAATAGCGGCACGCTCTATAGCGTGATACTTCAAATACACGGTATACTTTGCTACCCACAGAGCTGCCTGTATACTCTGCTACCCACAGAGCCGCCTGTATACTCTGCTACCCACAGAGCCGCCTGTATAATCTGCTACCCACAGAGCCCCCTTTATACTCTGCTACCCACAGAGCCGCCTGTATACTCAACCTACCCACAGAGCCGCCTGTATACTCTGCTACCCACAGACCCGCCTGTATACTCTGCTACCCACAGAGCCACCTGTATAGTCTGATACCCACAGAGCTGCCTGTATACTCTGCTACCCACAGAGCCACCTGTATACTTTGCTACCCACAGAGCTGCCTGTATAATGTCTACCCACAGAGCGCCGCTGTATACTCTGCTACCCACAGACTGCCTGTATAATTGCTATCCACAGAGCTTCTGTATACTCTGCTACCCACAGACCGCCTTATACTCTGCTACCCACAGACTCGCCTGTATACATCTGATACCCACAGAGCCGCCTGTATACTCTGCTACCCACAGACCGCCTGTATACTCTGCTACCCACAGAGCCGCCTGTATATCTGATACCCACAGAGCCGCCTGTATACTCTGCTACCCACAGAGCCGCTGATATAACTCAACCCTACCCACAGAGCCGCCTGTATACTCTGCTACCCACAGACCGCCTGTATACTCTGCTACCCACAGAGCCGCCTGTATACTCTGCTACCCACAGAGCTGCCTGTATAATCTGCTACCCACAGAGCCCTCTTTATACTCTGCTCCCACAGACCCGCCTCTATACTCTGCTACCCACAGACTCGCCTGTATACTCTGATACCCACAGAGCCGCCTGTATACTCTGCTACCCACAGACCCGCCTGTATACCTGCTACCCACAGAGCCGCCTGTATAGTCTGATACCCACAGAGCCGCCTGTATACTTCTGCTACCCACAGAGCACCTGTATACTTTGCTACCCACAGAGCTGCCTGTATAATCTGCTATCCTCAGAGCCGTCTGTATACTCTGCTACCCACAGACCCGCCTGTATACTCTGCTACCCACAGAGCCCCCTGTATACTCTGCTACCCACTGACCCGCCTGTATCCACACAATTCATTTCACCGCACTCCCGATGCAATTGCATTGGGCCCCTGGCCACTGCACTCTACCCCGACCACTGCACTCTGCCCCTGACCACTGCACTCTGCCCCTGACCACTGCACTCTGCCCTGACCACTACAGTCTGCCCCTGACCACTGCACTCTGCCCCTGACCACTGCACTCTGCCTCTGACCACTGCACTGTGCTCCTGACCACTGTACTCTGCCCCTGACCACTGCACTCTGCCCCTGACCACTTCACTCTGCCCTGAGGCAGACTAGGAGCCAATAAGCCTCCGTATACCCTGCTAACCACTGAGCTGCTGTATAGTCTGCTAACCACTGAGCCCCCGTATACCCTTCTAACCATAGGCTAGAATACCCGATTCTTTAGAATCGGGTCGCCATCTAGTTTATGTACATATATTATAATATATATATATATATATATATATATAATTATAGTCCGCAACCTACAGTGTTGGCCAAAAGTATTGACACCCCTGCAATTCTGTCAGATAATACTCAGTTTCTAAATCAAATCACACTTACAGCCAGTTGGCATGGATTAAAGTTGACAACCTCTGTCCTGTGTCCTTGTGTGTACCACATTGAGCATGGAGAAAAGAAAGAAGACTAAAGAACTGTCTGAGGACTTGAGAAACCAAATTGTGAGGAAGCATGAGCAATTTCAAGGCTACTAGTCCATCTCCAAAGACCTGAATGTTCCTGTTTCTACCGTGCGCAGTGTCATCAAGAAGTTTAAAGACCATGGCACTGTGGCTAACTTCCCTAGATGTGGACGGAAAAGAAAAATTGACAAGAGATTTCAACGCAAGATTGTGCGTATAGTGGATAAAGAACCTTGACTAACATCCAAACACGTTCAAGCTGCACTGCAGTCCGATGGTACAACAGTGTCAACCTGTACTATCCGTCGGCGTCTGAATGAAAAGGGACTGTATGGTAGGAGACCCAGGAAGACCCCACTTCTTACCCCGAGACATAAAAAAGCCAGGCTGGAGTTTGCCAAAACTTACCTGAGAAAGCCTAAAACGTTTTGGAGCCAAAAACAAGAAAGTGATGTAGTCAGCGCTCAAGCAACACCAGGACACTGCTGTAGCAAGTATTACCTTTAGGCTTTATTCAATCAATATGTAGAACCAGTCTCCACAACGCGTTTCGACGCAGCAGGCGTCTTTATCAAGTGGTAACCACTTGATAAAGACGCCTGCTGCGTCGAAACGCGTTGTGGAGACTGGTTCTACATATTGATTGAATAAAGCCTAAAGGTAATACTTGCTACAGCAGTGTCCTGGTGTTGCTTGAGCGCTGACTACATCACTTTCTTGTTTTTGGCTACACACTCTCTTCCCTGCGGGAAGCGTGATCAGCAGCAGCCCAGCACCCAGGATCCTGCAAACGTCACACCAAAGCTCTCCCTCCCTGGTCACGTGCACCGGACACCGGCGGTCCACTCGGACCATATCAAGATCCAAGCCAGCGTGAGCTCCATCGGCTTCCCCACAGCTCTTCAACCTGTTGTGCGGTCGGCACAACAGGACCAGGTGAGCAGGGGACGCAGCCACCCACCCCGTGCCCTAATTATACAGCTTGGCGCAACTTTTCTTTTTCTTTTTTGTTGTTAAAACGTTTTGGAAGAATGTTCTCTCTTTTTGGGCAAAGGTATCAACATAGAGTTTACAGGAGAAAAAAAAGAGGCATTTAAAGAAAAGAACACGGTACCTACAGTCAAACATGGCGGAGGTTCCCTGATGTTTTGTGGTTGCTTTGCTGCCTCTGGCACTGGACTGCTTGCCTGTGTGCATGGCATTATGAAGTCTGAAGACTACCAACAAATTTTGCAGCATAATGTAGGGCCCAGTGTGAGAAAGCTGGGTCTCCCTCAGAGGTCCAGCAGGACAATGACCCAAAACACACTTCAAAAGCATTAGAAAATGGTTTGAGAGAAAGCACTAGAGACTTCTAAGGTGGCCAGCAATGAATCCAGACCTGAATCCCATAGAACATCTGTGGAGAGATCTAAAAATGGCAGTTTGGAGAAGGCATCCTTCAAATATCAGGGACCTGGAGCAGTTTGCCAAAGAAGAATGGTCTAAAATTCCAGCAGAGCATTGTAAGAAACTCATTGATGGTTACCGGATGTGGTTGATCGCAGTTATTTTGGCTAAAGGTTGTGTAACCAAGTATTAGGCTGAGGGTGCCAATACTTTTGTCCGTCCCATTTTTTGGAGTTTTGTGTGAAATGATCAATGTTTTGCTTTTTGCTTCATTCTCTTTTGTGTTTTTTCATTGAAGACAAATTAAATGAAGATAATAATACCAAAGAAATTGTGATTGCAATCATTTTCAGGAAGAAACTGAGTATTATCTGACAGAATTGTAGGGGTGTCAATACTTTTGGCCAACACTGTATATATATATATAATATACATACATGATGCAGCAGTATGTACTAAAGGGGGTCCACTGAGACTCTTTCACCCGGGGCCCGCAGAAACCTGGAGCCGGCCCTGGTGTAGAGGATGATCTGTGTGAGAAATAAAGTTTGTAATATTGGGAGGGTTTCTTGTTTTTTTATTTGTTTCTTTGGCACACATTATAATCTGATTATATTATGCACTCTAAAAGAATTTATCGTATAAAGCATAGCGATTTTTCTCTGGTAGTTTGGGGATATTTTTCTCCTTTCGAAAAAATGATGTAATGTGATTTGTTTTATTGCAATACAACTTCCTTCGATTTCTTTCTCCTTTTTTGTGTGTTTCTTGTTTATTTGTGGCACATTCTATTACGCTTGGTTTTCCTTCTGTACTTTGATGCTCCCTTTGTCCTATACCATTGTTTTATATGCAAGAATTGCATAAGAAATAGTTTTATGCTTTTATGGCCTTGTAATTATTTAGTATGGGGGTATGTTCCATGATTATTTTTTCTTTTATGTATTTAATATTTTTTTGCGACTAGAATGATGGTATTCTTTATAATCTTTGGATAGTGGATGGCCAGTGTATCCCTTTTTTATGTTCCAGACATGTTCATATATTCTGGTGGATAGTGTTCTAATTGTTCTCCCCACATATATTTTATTACATGGGCACACTATTGCATACACTATTCCTTCTTAATGACATGTGAGATATTGTTTGATATTGTACTCGGAGTTTGTTGATGTGCTGTTGAATTCTCTTATTATCTTCCCAGAAGTATCAGTGACTTGGCAGCTCTTACACTGTCTGCACGGTATAAAACCTTCTCGTGGTTTTCCTTGCAAAGTCATTTGACCTGTTATTGATTTTTTGGTGTCTTTTATACTTGGGGCTACTAATAGACCTAAATAGCGTGCCTTTTAAAAAACAAATCTAGGTGTATCTGATAGAACGTTTCCAATGACTTTGTCTGTTTTTAAATGGTGCCAATGTTTCTTTATGATTCTAGTAAAATTTCTATAGTTATTGTGGTAATCAGTAATGATTGGGAGATTTCTCATTTCTTCTTGCACTGAAATTCTTCTGTAATCTTTGTTTTTATGTTGTAATAGATTTTTTCGATCACATTCTACTGCGTCTTCAATTGCTTTGTTGATGATCTCTTCATTGTAGCCTTTAGTTAAAAAGTCTATTTTTAGGTTTTCTGCTTCATTTTTTTTTTTTTTTGTTAAATATGTTTTTATTAATATTTATCAAAGTATACAATATTGTAAAACTACAATGGAACAAATATTCATTTGTAATATAACATACATAAAGAAAGTGATTAGAGTAATATTGAGGGACCCTCATGCGTGTACAAAAACACAAAGGACCATAAAGGTCTAGATACTGTGTCCCCATATTCTAGGCATAGTGTCCTCCAAACACAAGTAATAACTCTACTCACAAACATGTGAGCGTTGTTGTGAAAACAAAACTATATTCTAGTTTCAACCTGATGTTCACTACCCCAAACACAGGGCTATGAACGACCAGAAAAATTGTTAAGAAAATAATTAATAAATCTAAACATGACCAGTTCCTCCATGTGGTAGAAACTAGTCAGCTCTCCCAGGGAAGGGGACATGTAAGGAAAGGGGTGAAATAAGGATAAAAGTAGAAAATAAAAGAAAAAGAGGGTAGAGATAGAAAGAAGAAGTAAGTCCATAACAGATTACAGGTAGATTAGATAAATTCAGGCAAACAAGTCATGAAAGCGGGCAGAATCTTTGAACAGAATCCACTCCGACCAGATGGTTACAAAGGAACTTGTTGTTTGGGAAATATCTGCATTAATCTCCTCCATCCTGAAAATGGTTTCGAATTCCATATACCACTCTAGGATGGTGGGGGGGACAGTATCCTTTCAGCGTCGGGGGATCACAGTTCTAGCAGCCGCTAGACAGAATCTGAGTGTGTCTTTTCTCTGGTAACTCACCAAACCGGGAATAATGGAAAGCAGAGCCATCTCAGGTGTGCCAGTAACATCTCTACCTGAAATCAAACTGTAGTTCCGAAACACCTGGCTCCAGAAGCGTCTAATCAATGGACAGTCCCACCAGATATGTAGAAGCGTCCCGATTCCATGTCCGCACCTCCAACAGCAGTTCGAGATCGTAGGATAGATTTTATGTAACCTGTCCGGGGTTAAATACCACCGAAACTGTAGTTTATACCCCTTTTCAGAGGCCTCACTGGAACTTGGAAGTTTGTGATTTAAAAGGAAGCAACGCTCCCAATCCCCATCCGACAGATTCCGACCTAACTCCCTCTCCCAAGCCAACTGAAAGTATAGTTTCGTTGCAGAAACTGGGGTAGCAAAAATTGAATAAAGAGAAGAGATCCCCCTGGTAGGTCCATCATCTCCTGACTATGGACCAAGTGTCCTTTATCATTTTTAAGAGATGAAATAAAGGTGGGACCCGCTCTGGGATGGAGCAGCCGTGCCAATGGGCGACCACATACATTGGCTCGTTTATAAAAAAAAACAGCAGTTCTTTCTCTATGTTGGATGAACTGTCTGTCCAATTTGTCTCTAAGTTCCAGTCTCTTGGTGGTAAGTTCAATTAGGATTTCCGGCAAGTTTGCTTTTTTATGTTTGCTTTCAAGGATTTGGATACGTGTCGCTAGGGTGTTAATCTCCTCTGTACGCAGTTTTTTAAGTCTAGCGCCATGTTTAATTAGAGTGCCCCTTAAAATGCACTTTAATGTTTCCCACTTAATAGCCTGGGGTGTCGGATCTGCCGAATGGGTGAGAGAGAACGCCTCGATATCATCCTTCAATTCCCTCAAACAAGTTGTGTCCTTTAAGAGATTTCCATTCAATCTCCATGAAAATTTTTTCTCGGCCAACCCGGGGTCTTCCATGGATAGAAAGATAGGACAATGATCCGACAATGTAATATTGCCAATCTTAGCATCTGACCTCCAAGAAAGTATCCCCTGGCTGACCAGGAAAAGGTCGATTCTGCTGTGGAGTGATGCGGACTAGAATAGAAGGTATAATCCTTACCTCCAGGGTTGAGAACTCTCCAGACATCAATCAGATGAAGCTTGAGTAAGAGTCTTTGTAGGGCTTTCACCCTTTTCGATGGGACTGCCCCTCGACCAGACGTAGTATCTAGTGTGGGATTGAAGACAAAGTTAAAATCACCACCAATCACAATTTGACCTTCTGCAAACGTTGATAATTTCAGCAGGAGAGATCTGCAGACCCTCGGTTGGTCCGGTTCGGGAGATACCAATTAACCAAGGTCAAGACCTTGTCGGGAATCTTGACTTTCATAAAAATAAAACGGCCCCCTTTGTCCACGACAGTGTCAATTAGAGTGAAATTTAAATTTTTATGGAAGGCTATTGATACCCCCTTTGTTCTAGATTCAGGATTAGGGCTATGGGTCCATCTGTCAAACAGCCTGCCCCCGATCACTGGAATCCTGTCTGATCAAAAATGCGTTTCTTGAAGGAAAAGTATGTGGACCCCTTGTTTGTGCATATCCTTCAGTATATGGCTACGTTTTTGAGGAGTATTAAACCCCTTTACATTTAGGGATCCAAATTTTATGGGCCCATCGTCTTGTCTGAGGCCAGATATCAGATCTATATGCCCTGTTGTTAGGACAGTACAGGCAGAAAAGAAGCAGATTAAAGGTAGAAAAAAACGTAAGAAAATAGGAAGAATAGAAATAGAGGGAAAAATGGGAATAGTGCCCCTGGGAGAGCTTAAAAATAAAAGAGAGAAAAGAGTACTCTCTTGCTTATATAATGGGGAATAGTCGAGTCCCGCATACAACGGTCTAAGTAGACCGTGTCACCCCTTGATGGGTTATGTCCTTTCCAGAGGTAAAGAGAGAAAATCAAAGCTTTCCTAAACAATTAATATTTATAACATATAACTCAATAATCTATGTATTATAAAAATACACTATGTTCCCTGGCCTGAGTCCCTGACTTAAAGCTAAAACACTGTATTACCCATACAAACCGCCTGCCAAGATAAAGAGGAGAAAAGAAAGGTGAGAAGGGATGATAGAAGTAGAGAGGGAAAGAGGGGAAGGGGAGAAAATGGGGGAAGGAAAGAAGGGGGGAAGGGGAAGGTATCCGGGGGGGGTAAGAGAATAGAGGGGATCTAGAAGAGAAAAAAAGAAAGACAAATTGAGCACAGCTAGCATACAACAGATTTAAACAGTTATCTTCACAACCAGTACCACCCAAGTGAAAGAAATAGCTTAGACCCACGGGCCAAAATTAGCAAAACAAAAAAAACATAATATCTGCCAGTCAGCCATCTTCAGAAGTGTCCTTGCGTTTCCATCCTCCACCACGGGGTCCCGTACGGCCTCTTCCTTTATTGCGATGTGCCCTCCTCTGGCGTTGCGGCAAAGACCCCATACCCTGGGCCAAGGGAGAAGGCCAGTCAGGGAACTGGAGACCCGGATCGTCCCAAGAGGTCAAGAAAGATCTGAATCTCCCTGGGGTGTGATAAGGACACCATCTGGGAGCCCCGCCGCACCTGAAGGCGAAACGGATATCCCCAGGAGTAGGGATCTGGTGCTGCCGAAGAAGCTCTAGCAATGGTCTTAGGGCTCTCCTCTTTTGAAGGGTTCTTCGTGATAGATCTGAGAGGAACTGTAGCTGATGGTCCTGGAAACGGATCTCATCCTTCTGTCTGGAACAATTGAGAATTTCCTCTTTGACCTGGTAGCGGTGAAAACGACAGATAACCTCTCTAGGCATCCCGCCTTCCTCCGGTGGGGGACCCAAAGACCTATGAGCTCTGTCAAACTCAATCACTGTCCCTGGAGTGGCATTCCTGACTGTATTAAACAAGATCCGAAGTGTTGTGGTCAGTTTGCTTGTAGGGACCGACTCGGGCAGACCCCTCACTCTTAAATTCTGCCTCCTCCTGCGATTCTCTAAGTCCTCCATGTGATCTAAGAAGCTCTCAAAGATGGATGTTTGAGCTGTTAACTTGTCCTCAAGGGCCAGGATCCTGCCGGAAAGATTCTCTACTGTAGCGTCTGTGTGGGAGACCATATCTGATATAGCCGAGACCTCTCCTCTCAGAGCCGTTGTTTCAACCCTAAAGGAGTCCTCTATCCTGGAAACAAAGCCCTCGAGCTCTTCTTTGGTTGGAACAGTACTAATGCGGGCCTTGAAATCAGCCCACATATCAGCATCCGGCCATCCTGTGGTCTCGCTGAGGGCCAAGGGAGGGAATCACTAGGGGTCCCGCTGTGAGTTATCCCCACAGGTCTCTTACTACCACATGAAACAACAGGGGACCTTGTGTACGTAGTGTAAAATCTTCATTGCAGCTTATGGAGCTAGCTGAGCCTGGTTGTAGCGCCCCCCAGCAGGTGGAAGTAGCAGAGGCTGCAAGTCAGAAGACTGTGGGTCAATCTGTAGTCCTTTTCCTACAACATAGATCTTTCAGCATCAGGGAGAGAAAGCCCCGCAGTTCAGAGCACAGGATCTTCCTGTGCCTGATATAGCAGATAGAGTCTCACAGACAGGGCTCCCGCCATCTTCCCTCTCCCCCCCGGTACCTCCAACACCGCTGCTGCTCATCTGCCGCTCCGAAGGGTCTGTCAGGGTGAGCGGTCCCGTTTCAGACTCTCTAGGGACCCTCATGCCGGCCGGCGAGGTCTCCGCTCCCGCCTGGCTGTGTGCTGTAGGAAGCTCTGAACTGCGCGGCTGGGAGGCGGGCACCGCCATCTTGTGACCGCTGCTGCCTCCAGGCACCTTCCAGATCTTCTCAAATAGTGCGTAATGGGCCCGGAGAACTCCACCGGGGGTCCAAATGGCTTGGCTGGGCGTGCAGGTCCTCTTTTCACCCGTCATATGCCTGGTTTAGGCGGTTGTAGGGCTCATAAAAGGTTGTTAATGGCCGGGGAAGCAGGAGCTCAGGATTTAGCTGCCTTCTCCACTCATGGCCAGGACACGCCCCCTTCTGCTTCATTTTTAAAGTCTTCTTGTTTCGTGTAATTTCTTTTTAATTGTAGAAATTGAGTTTTTGGGATATTCTGTAGCCACCTCGGAAGGTAGCAAATTGATGTGGGAATGTAACTATTTGAGTCCACATCTTTTTTGTATGTTCTTGTGCAGATCTTATCTTCTTCTACATATACCTTTAGGTCTAGAAAATGTATGCTTTTCTTACTTGTTGATCCAGTGAATTCCAATCCAAATTGGTTCTTGTTTATTTCTTCTAGAAAATGGTCCAGTGCTGTTGTAATTGTCCCTGGTGATAGATGTTTTCTTCTTCCCACATCCCTACATTTAGTTTTGCGTATCCGGGCGCGAAGCACATCTCCATAGCAGTCCCCCACTTCTGGCAATAGTATTCTTCTTTATATTTGAAATAATGGTGTGTTAGGAGGAACTCAATGCTTTCTATGATGAAGTCAGTTTGGATATTACTTAAGACATTCGATTTTCGCAGAAAATGTTTTGCTGCCTCACATCCTTTCTTATGCTCTATCATTGTGTATAGATACTTTACGAGACAGATAGAATCCACTGCCACTTGCGGTTATTTCCTTTTATTTTCTTAAATGAGAAACATACAGATGCCCCTGTGGGGCTGCTATACGCATTTCGGAGATATACTCCTTATTCGTTAGCTCATCAAACTACAATAAAACACACACATATACAGGTAAAAGCTCAAGTCATAGGAGCACCTGAGTGCAGTGTATTTGAAGTATACAGTCCCTAAAAATCACGGGAATTGAAAGGGTTTCCTCACCATACTGAAGTGGTAATTGGGAAAGGAGACTACATGAAAGAGAAAAGCTATGGATTCTGCAGCTGAATACACGATCACCAAATGTCTCAATTTCAAGAATGATTTGTTTTATTTTTATTAAATAGAGCAGTGGTGATAAAATATTCATAATAAATCATGATTCTAGTGATGTATTTATTTATTTCTAAAAATATGCAACTGTTCTATTTATATTTGTATATTCGTATTTATATGAAGGTCTCTCACATTTCTATACTTAGCTGGCAATACAGGAGTTAAATTTCCAAGATGTAATCATGGTAAATGGAATACAGGTGCTCCTATGACTTGTGCTTTTACTTGTATATATGTGTGTGTTTTATTGTAGTTTGATGAGCTAACGAATAAGGAGTATATCTCCGAAACACGTATAGCGGCCCCACAGGGGCATCTGTATGTTTCACATTTAAGAAAATAAAAGGAAATAACCGCAAGTGGCAATGGATTCTATCTTTCTCATTCATTGATGAACGTCTGCCATTAATTCACTGCCTGGGAATCCTGGTGGATATAGGGTGGTGGAGCTTCACAAGCGTCTTCTTGTATAGATACTTAATGTTAAGTGTTCCAAGAATATAGTCAGGTTTCCAGTCCATGGTGTTGAGTAACTGTAATGTGTGGCTGGTGTATGTAAGGTAAGCTGGCAAGTTCACTACACATTTCTGTAAGTAACCATCCACGTATGTCGACAGGTTGGCCATTACGCAATTAATACCTGATATTATGGGTCTACAGGGTGGCTTGTTGCATCTTTATCTACCTTTGGATTATGATAAAACATTCCCAAAAATTACCAATTGTAAGGTAAGACAAACAAGTAAATAGGGTACTGTAGTAATATTCACACAACAGTGGCAAAATAACAATACAAATTTTTTAATGCCTCCTATAGGTTAAACACAGAAAAGGAAGTATCACTAGCATCAGAAATCACACAACTACGTGATATCAACGAACTGTAAAGAAAATTGCTGAAATGTATTGTGGCACCCTGGCACCTGTTGGGCACCACAGAAATCCTGTAGGGCACGACTGGAGTTAACAGCAAAGCAAAACTCACAAAACACCAAAAAACACTTACAACACCTTAGAACACCTGGTTTCACCCCGAGCCTCTAAGGGGAGCTCCACTGGTCACTTTGAGCCAGTTCCCCCTATAAATAGAGTCTTGGAGGGAGAAACTTCTGAGTGTGCAGTCACTTCAGAACTGTGAAGAGTGTGCAGACGTTACAAGAGCTGCAGGTTGTGGAAGATCTCAAGCTTATGAGACACCCACCAGGCCTAGTCAGCCTAGTTACCAGTGAGGAAATCCCTGCAATTGGGATAATAGGAAAGGAGAAGCACCTCTCAAGGAATACCAGAGTTACACCAACTCTTCCCTCATCCTCCGGTTACTGGAACCGAAGCTGTGAGAGCTACCCAGCCACCACAGAGAACCAGTACGTTTAACAGGAGGTTTAGCCACCTGTTCCACCTGATGCACCCACCTACGAGCGCCAAGGGAAGAGTACTGATCCTGCTCAGACCCTTTTACAGTGCCCTCAGTGCTGTTAACCAGGTGAAGCAAGTTCCATCGAACACACTGCCCGGTCCGGCTGGATTCCACATCCACCCGACCATAATCAGAGAACTAAAGAAAGGAAACCTAACACTGCTTGCTGTGAACCTTCAGAAGTGCCGACTTCACTATCCCGGTCCGAGTGTACCTGATTACCACCCAGTAAAGGTACCTAAAAGAGACTTTGTGTGGTTGTGCGTTACTCCTGGATTTGGCGCGCAGCATCCCGCAGCTGCCTCACAACATCTTACGCAGCTCCCGGCTCCGGGGACTCCCGCTCATCCTGTGGGGAGCGTCCCAACTTGCTGCCTACCATCCCCCGGAGACCTAGCAGCGCTGGTAAAGTTACCAGAACACCCGCAGGTGGCGTCACGAAGACAAATCATCCCTACTGTTCCGCCATTTCCCCTTTTGATCTGGACCACCGGGCCTACACCACCGCAGGCGCGGTTCCGTGACTGGAGGAGAATCAACGCCCGCTCCGTGTACCCCCGGCTACGGTGAGTCAGAAATCTGGCGTCCACGAACAGGATACGAGCAGGCCTGTTATCACGGGTATTGTGTGCTATTTATTGACTGTAAATATCGAACTGTAAATTTGATCCGCCATTGCTGCGCGAAAAGGCGGGAAAAGAAGAGGCGTGACTGTGCAGAGGGCGCGAAGATTGGCCCCGCCCCACGCTCTGACGACTTCCTCTGTACGCAGCAGGAACCGGAAACTCCCGTGGTGCCTCACTCCTCACCGCAAGGCCGACACTTCCTTTTGAAACCGAGGGAAAGGCTACGCTTAACTAAGGGGGAGCGACCATGAATAACTCGGTTCCCAACAATGCGGTACCCCCGCTAAACCAAGCGGTACCTCAAAACATACCTCTTGATGGACCGCAACAAGTCGGCGGTATGCCACCGCAACCCGCTCCGATTATGCCAATGTCTCTACCCTACGTTCCTAATGCGACCTGGTTACCTAAGTACAGCGGTGTACCCAGTACCTTGGAGAACTTCCAGAGGAAGATATGCCAGACGCTGGACATGTACCCTATGACCGGTAAGCAAAGAGCTTCAGTTATTATGGGACAGTTAACGGGCGCAGCTGAACTGCAGAGCCGCAGCTGGCCTGTAGAAACTCAGGAATCTATGGAGCAGATATTCGCTAAATTAACCCGGGTTTTTGAGCGCCATACTGAAGCTGAATTAAGACTGTCATTCTATCGTTGTAACCAAGGGGCACAAGAAAGTGTCCTCGATTATTCACTGCGCTTGCAAGAAGCATTCAGACTGTTAAAACAAGTTGATCCTGATGGTGTCAGAGATGAAAACAAAGCGTTAATTGGACAATTTATTGTGGGCCTTAAACTGTCTGAGGATAGAAAGCAAGCGAGCTGGTGGTCCATACAAAATCCAGGCGCAGAGTTTGATACCTTGAGAGACTTAACAGTTTGGGGACAACGGCTCGCCGAAGTACCTGATCCCGCTTCACAGCAGCAGCAGTATGCTGACACCCCTTTCGTGCCGGCAGCAGCATCTCCAATCCCTGCGATTCAGTCCAGTGCACAGACTGTAACATCTGACCGGTTTGAGCAACTGTGTGCTAATGTTGAGTAGCTGATGAAAGATGTGGCCAAGCTACAAGCTGGGAGAAGACCCAAGACAGATGCAAGGTCATCGGACAAGATTCTACTCGCCGACAGCCCTGACGACGTCCCGTGGATGAGGAGAAAGACACAGCCGTCGCGAGGAAAACCTGCAGACCGCCGCAGTCCTGACAGACGCCGCAACAGTCAGCAGAACGACTTAGGAGGACGTATTCAACAGTCCCGTCCTTTAAACGAGCGACCCCTGGGCGAGAAGGGCCAACCCCAGGAGTAGACTGTACAGGCCCAACCACCAACTGGGAACACAAGTATGTGGGAGACTGTCCATACTTACCAATCGTCATCGATGGCATCGCTATATCCGCCTTGATAGACACTGGATCCCAGGTGACATCCATTCCCAGTACCCTTTACAAGCAGTTCTGGCCCGATGTTAAGCTAGAACCCCCTAACCCCAATTGGAACGTTGAAGCCACTAATGGTATACTAGTTACAATAGAGGGACAATGGGAAGCTACAGTAAAGGTGGGGAGGGTGCAGCTGAAGAACCAGGGTATCTTAGTGGTTCAGGATAAGCCTAACAACAAGGATCCATATGTAATACTGGGTACCAATGTCATGATCAAATGCCTCGATGAAGTGTTGTTTTTACTCCAACAGAGTGCTGAAGCCGGTAAACCCAGAGAAAAGAGGGCCATCCAAAAGCAGATCAGAGCTCTGGTGTATCAACAACAGGTAACCTTGTCAAATGGTGAAATTGGCAGAGTAAGGGTCACAGATCCCATTCCAATTGTGGTACCACCCAGAAGTGAAATGATGATCTGGTGTCGAGCAGCCATAGGCCTCAGAGGGCAGGACTACCAAGCTATAGTAGAACCTGTTAATGTCCGATAGTAGTCCTACGCTCTTGACAGCCAGAGGGTTAGTCGACGTAAGAAAGGGGAGAGTCCCCATACGCATATAAAATTATGGTGATGACGAAGTCAAACTGCCAAGATATGCAACTGTCGCAAAATTGTACCAGGTAAATGATGATGCTGTAATTGATGTAAAATCCTCAAACCAAACAGTCACTGATGAACCCCCTCACTCCAAAGATCAGTTAGAGAAATGGTGTCAAGAACTCAGTGTAGGAACTGACAGCAAACCCTCTCACCAGAAAAATGGAGTATACCGGGTAGTTCGGGAGTATGAGCAAGTGTTCAGTAAACACCCACTTGACTTTGGGAGGATTAAAGGGGTACAACATCATATCCCAACAAACAACCATGCACCTATCAAAGAAAGGTACAGGCCTATACCACCCACTCACTACCAAAAAGCAAAAGAGATGCTTCAGGACATGAAGAATGCAGGAGTCATTAGGGATAGCTGTAGTCCCTGGGCCGCACCACTAGTCCTGGTTAAAAAGAAAGAGAGTAGTATGAGGATGTGCGTAGACTATAGGCAAATCAACAAAGTCAAACACAAGGATGCATACCCGTTACCACGCATAGAAGAGTCACTAGCTGCACTCAAATCTGCCAACTACTTCTCCACATTAGATCTTACTAGTGGGTACTGGCAGGTTGCCGTTGCAGAGGAGGATCGTGAGAAGACAGCCTTCACTACTCCTATGGGCTTATGCGAGTTCAACAGTATGCCATTCGGGTTGTGCAATGCCCCAGGAACATTTCAGAGACTTATGGAGTGTTGTCTGGGCCACAAAAACTTTGAGACTGTCTTGTTATACATTGATGATGTCATTGTATACTCTCAGACCTATGAATATCACCTCCAGCACCTGAGTGAAGTGTTCGAGTCACTGTCCAAGTACGGGATGAAACTAAAACCGTCCAAGTGCCACTTGCTGAAACCCAAGGTCCAATGCCTAGGACATGTGGTAAGCGCTGAAGGCGTAGCACCGGATCCGGATAAAGTCACCGTCATCAAGGACTGGCCAGCACCAACCAACCACAAAGAGGTACGTCAATTTCTAGGACTGGTCGGGTACTACCGACGCTTCATCAAAGGCTATACCAAGATAGCAGCACCTATGCAAGATCTCTTAGTAGGTCAATCCAAAAACGGCAAGATCAGGGAACCCCCGTTCCACTGGGGCCCAGAACAGGAACAATCCTTCCAAAAGCTGAAAGACGCTCTCACTGGAGAAGAAATCCTGGCCTACCCCGATTACAATCTCCCGTTTTTACTGTACACCGATGCAAGTAATGAAGGTTTAGGAACAGTCCTAGCTCAACGCCAGCAGGGCAAGAAGAAGGTGATAGCCTACGCCAGCAGAAAGCTCCGTCCCACGGAAAGGAACCCGGAGAATTACAGCTCCTTCAAGCTGGAGTTCCTGGCCGTGGTCTGGGCAATCACAGAGCGTTTGAAGCATTACCTGGCATCCGCCCCGTTCACAGCTTTCACAGATAACAATCCTCTAACACACTTAGAGACTGCAAAGCTGGGAGCCCTAGAACAGCGTTGGGTAGCAAGACTCTCTAACTACGACTTCACTGTAAAGTACCGGGCAGGTCACAAGAACGGCAATGCTAATGCCCTGTCCCGAATGCCTCACCTTCCTGAAGAGGGAGAAGACATAGATGACCTGGAAGAGATTGAACTACCTGCTTTCCACCATTCGGGTACAGCAACATGTCATCAGAGAAACCAGACATGTGCAGAGAGGACCGTGAACCCTTTACCTCACCATGACTGGAAGGAGGCTCAGGCCAACGACCCAGATGTCAGCCTGGTAAAGGATCTAATCACTCAAGAACACGCCAACATGGACTTTGATGCCTCATCAACTGCTAAACGCCTGTGGAAGGAGAAAGGGAGGTTGTTTATCTACCAAGGTAAACTATGCAGAAGATACCTAAATCCAAGAACCCATGAACTCATCTGGCAGATTGTAGTTCCCAAGACTGAAGTCCAAATGATCCTGGAAGCATACCATGATGATGCCGGACACTTTGGATGGAAGAAGTTGGAGAGACTCCTGAAGGATCGGTTTTACTGGGTCGGTATGCGAGGCTCAATTGACAAATGGTGTAAAAACTGTGGACCATGTCACCTTCGAAGGAAAGACCATCTAACTCAGAAAGCTCCGTTGCAGCCAATTGTTACCACCAAACCTCTTGAAATAGTTGCTCTCGACCACGTGAAGCTTACCCCAAGTCGAACCCGGTACACTTACGCTCTCACCATTGTTGACCACTATTCAAGGTTCCTGGTAGTAGTTACTTCTGTCGCCCCCATGGGTATCCAGACCAAGTCTTAACTGACCAAGGGCCAGCCTTCGAATCAGCTCTGTTCCAAGAATTCTTAGGACTATATGGGTGTAAGAAGATCCGCACAACACCTTATCATCCCCAGACGAACGGTTTATGTGAGAAGATGAACCACATAGTCATTGACATGCTCAAGACCTTACCAGTTGAAGAGAGAAATCAATGGCCAGAGAAACTTCCAGATCTCGTGGACATCTACAACCACATACCTGTCAGTTCAACCAAATATACACCTGCTTACTTGATGAGAGCAAGACCAGGTAAATTGCCTATTGATTTGCAGATGGGAACCATCGAACCCACAGAAGACTCTTCTGATGAAGATTGGGTCAGTCAACGCCAAGAACAGTACAGGAAAGTGCAAGAAAGTGTTGAAAGAAACCTAGAAATCAGTAGAACCAAGCAAGAAAAAGACTTTAACAAGCACGCCTCAGCTGAACCTTTAGCTACAGGAGACTTAGTGCTAAAAAGAAAGCAAAAAAACAACAAATTGGATAACAGTTGGGAATCTATACCCTACACCGTTATGCCGTCACACTATGACAACTCAAAAACTTGCGTTATCAGTAAAGATAATGGGATAATAATATTGCAACTGTTTCAAGGGATCATTTGAAGAAATGTCCAGCACAGTTAATTCCACAAGCAACCAGTTACCCTGCTGTAACTACAGTTGAAGAAACAAAAGAAAATCTAGTCCTTACAGACATTGGATACTTACCAGCTGACTGGCCACAATGCGGTGATGCATTCCTCATACCAGTTATGCATTTCTACCAGCCTGTAGAAAATCAGCAACCAAATCCAATTCAACAAGTCCAACCACAAGTTCAAGTGCAAGAATTGCAGCCTGTTATTATGGAACCTGAGATTCCTGTAATCGGTCAACCTGCTAGTCCCACAGTAAGAGAAGCCATTCCTACTCAACTACTTACAGAAGATAGTCCAGTTGATAGACTACGTACTTACTATGGTCTTACACGCAGCAGAAGTAGAGAACCAACAACCTCTTCGTACACTACACCAACAGCTTTGGAAACACCCACACTACGCAGATCCACACGTAGTACATTAGGACAAGCCCCAAACAAACTTGGAGAATGGGTTTAGAATGTAGTGGAATATATTACCTGTAATGGTACCTTTACACGCCGCCACAACAGGATGGATACCAACGGCAACTTCACGTGCACGAGCACAGCCGAACGGTTACCAACGGGAACCGCACCCTCTTTACACGCCGCCACAAGGTGCGCTACGCCACGCTACATCTACAGCTAGCTACATCGCCGGGTGTCGCAAGTAGCCATCTGTAGCTCAATTACACACCGCTATAACCAGCTACTATGGGCGGACCTGGTGCAGCAGGGACAGCACATAGGCGTGCCACAATTGAGAGTACGAGCCGTCCGTACGCTGATAGGACAAAGCAATAACATCCTGATTGGCCAGGCATCGCAGGAGGCTGAGTAATACAGCACGCTCGAGCGATTGTGTAGTGTGACTCGTCAGCTCCTTAAATATGCCTCCCTAGGCAGCGACTACCAATCGTCATGCAGCAGCTTCCACCAATGATCGCACATGGGGCGCGGTAACACGGAGCCAGGGTCACGCCTTAGCTACATTGCAGGCTGTCCCGAGTTCCCTTCCGTAACGTCTTTACACGCCGATACAGCTCGCTACAATCGGCGATGTAGCCATATGTTTATGGGCAGTGCACGGATACAGAGGTATCTGTAGCCGGCTGTGTCGTCCCGTCTTCACACGCCGCTACTACGGGCGATATTGGCGCTACAAGCTACATTTGTAGCCTGTAGCGGGTTGTATCCATCCTGTTGTGGCGGCGTGTAAAGGTACCATAAGTGTTTGTAAATAGTACCCTGTTTTCAAAACCTGTAAAAAGTAGTGTACAGAAGGGTGGAGGAACTGGGCTCTGTCCCAAGTATACTAAGTTGGGGACAGAAAGCGCCTGGTAAGGTATAGAAGGGTAGTACCGGCCTCCCAAGCAGAGACACCCGTAGGGAATGTATAAAGTTTGAAAATATTTGTGGCCTTTCCCTTTTTTTCCCTTTTCACAAACTTTGGACAATTGTCACAGGACTTGTGTGACCAGAACTTACCTTTTCCAGCCTGCGGCAGATGGACTAGTGCCGTATGGACTGCTTTTCACCTTTTCCATATTTTTCACTCCCTTTTTAGTGATTTTTGTGTTTTCTTTAAAACTCTGTAATTAATTGTTATAAAATGTATAGTGTTAAGTTGTAAAAAGAACTATTTGCTCAGCCGGGAGAACTGAGGTTAACTAAGGGGGAATGTGGCACCCTGGCACCTGTTGGGCACCACAGAAATCCTTAGGGCACGACTGGAGTTAACAGCAAAGCAAAACTCACAAAACACCAAAAAACACAACACCTTAGAACACCTGGTTTCACCCCGAGCCTCTAGGGGGAACTCCACTGGTCACTTTGAGCCAGTTCCCCCTATAAATAGAGTCTTGGAGGGAGAAACTTCAGAGTGTGCAGTCACTTCAGAACTGTGAAGAGTGTGCAGACGCTACAAGAGCTGCAGGTTGTGGAAGATCTCAAGCTTATGAGACACACACCAGGCCTAGTCAGCCTAGTTACCAGTGAGGAAATCCCTGCAATTGGGATAATAGGAAAGGAGAAGCACCTCTCAAGGAATACCAGAGTTACACCAACTCTTCCCTCATCCTCCGGTTACTGGAACCAAATCTGTGAAAGCTACCCAGCCACCACAGAGAACCAGTACGTTTAACAGGAGGTTTAGCCACCTGTTCCACCTGATGCACCCACCTACGAGCGCCAAGGGAAGAGTACTGATCCTGCTCAGACCCTTTTACAGTGCCCTCAGTGCTGTTAACCAGGTGAAGCAAGTTCCATCGAACACACTGCCCGGTCCGGCTGGATTCCACATCCACCCGACCATAATCAGAGAACTAAAGAAAGGAAGCCTAACACTGCTTGCTGTGAACCTTCAGAAGTGCCGACTTCACTATCCCGGTCCGAGTGTACCTGATTACCACCCAGTAAAGGTACCTAAAAGAGACTTTGTGTGGTTGTGCGTTACTCCTGGATTTGGCGCGCAGCATCCCGCAGCTGCCTCACAACATCTTACGCAGCTCCCGGCTCCGGGGACTCCCGCTCATCCTGTGGGGAGCGTCCCAACTTGCTGCCTACCATCCCCCGGAGACCTAGCAGCGCTGGTAAAGTTACCAGAACACCCGCAGGTGGCGTCACGAAGACAAATCATCCCTACTGTTCCGCCATTTCCCCTTTTGATCTGGACCACCGGGCCTACACCACCGCAGGCGCGGTTCCGTGACTGGAGGAGAATCAACGCCCGCTCCGTGTACCCCCGGCTACGGTGAGTCAGTATTTATCTACTATAATTTGAATTGTATTTTAGAATATTTTTAATTTTTCAACTCATTTTTACGATTTTAATATAACATTTTTTATCTAATTGTAGCTACAATCTATCAATTGAATCAATTGAACTTTTATATGTAAGGATATTTGATTATAATAAAAATTCTTGCATAAAACTGACTGATCCCTGTATATAGAAAATTGGTTATGCCATATATGTTAGTGCTGATTCCTTCTATAATAAATTAAATACAATTCCTGTGTCTGACATTTCACCTGATGACATCATCAGATAGTGAAATCATCATTGAGCAACAAAAGGACAAGCCACAGCATGATAGCAGGATACATGCAGTGGCGTACTGCTAAAAGCAGCTAACCACACTGTCACTATGGAGACCATCATGTTTATGGGACCGTCATACAATTTGGTGGTCTATTTCTGAGGATATCATACTATTTGGAGGACTATTTATTGGTACCATCATACTATTTGGAGAGATATTTTTAGGGCCATTAAAGTATTTAGATGGCTATGCAGGGGCCAACACACTACTTGAAGGGCCATCATACTATATTGTATGGAGTTCTATGTGGGGGCCATCATGCTACTTGAGGGGTCATCAAGCTGTGGGGCCTTAATACTATTTGTAGGGCTCTTGGTAGGGCCATGATACTATTTGGAGAGCTGTGGGGGGCCCATCATATTATTTGGGGGTCATCATACTATTTAGAGGACTATATGGGAACCATTATATTGTATATATCGAGCTGTAAGGTGGGCAATTATACTGTTTAGTGGGCTGTATGGGGCCACGTTTACTGTTTGGAGGGTTGTATGTGGGCCATTATACTTTTGAATGTCTGTGGGGTGGCCTATTAAACTGTTTAGAGAGCTGTGTTGGGGCCAATTTTACTCTTTGGAGGGCTGTAAGTAGGCCATTATACTGTTTAGAGGGTTGTGTGGAGGTCAATTATACTACTTGCAGGGCTATGTGGGGGCCATTTATACTGTTTACAGGGCTGTGTGGGGGAAATTATACTGTTTTAGTGGGCTATGTGAGGGACAATTATACTGATTGGAGGGCTGTGTATGAGGCCAATTATACTCTTTAGAGAAATGTGTGGAGGCAAATATACTGTTTAGAAGGCTGTGCAGGGGCTAATTATACTGTTTTGGGGCTGTGCATGGTCCATTACACTGTCTGCAGAGTTGTGTTGGGGCTATTATACAGTGTTAAGGCCACTCTAGTGTATGGAGGACTAATATACTGTATGAAGGGCTGTGTTTGGCCCATTATATTGTAAAAAAAGGCTATGTCAGGGCCATAATACTGTGTGTAGGGGACTATGGAGGCAATAATACTGTTTAGGTCACTTTGGATGTATGATACTTTGTGGGGTTAATGTAGGGTCATCATATTGCGCGAGTAGAGAGTTCTGTGAAAGTATTTTACTGTGCATGGCGTGCACATTTGTTGGCATCATATTTTATGGGGGTCATGAATGGGGTACCTTATTGTGAGGGAAAACTAAAGGGCCTTCAAAGGAGCAAAAATACTGTAAGGGTTGCAAAGTTGTGATTTATGCTCCTTTGTGACTCAGTCATATATAAAACATTTTTTTGGGTAGGGGCTGGCCAATTGGGACTTCTGCTATAGGGCCCCAAGATTTCTAAGTACACCCAGTAGAACATTCCACCTCTACTTTTGGGCTACAGTTATTGCAATGATTCCAGTGCTCAAATGATTTTATGATTGTGACCCTGTGATATTGACAAGGTATGAAGAATCAAGATGTAAACAGTTTATCCTCACTATAATTTATTTTATAACTAGAGTTTACATTATAAAACCTAAATATAGTGATGTCAACAGGGGCAATAAAAAATATTTGTTACATTGCCTTCGACCAGGAGTAAACAGGATAAATTCTGGATTTCTGCTACTAATGTTAACATAGAAAACTACAATTGATAGTGTATAAGTAATTATAATATTGTTTATGGGACATTTTGCAATTTGGGTTCTGTATGTCTTAGGAAAGAGCAAAACTAATACTGGATTATAAGATTAAAATGTTTTAGTAACAGAATTCTCATTTACCGTTCGGGTTGAGAGGAATAAGCAAGGAGGGGACCTTAACCCTGCCCAGTCCCCAAGGCTGTTTGGTCATAATAAAACTTTATCGTTTCTATGATCCTGGTTGTGATTCCGGTATCTCTTACTTTAGCGTGGACAATTTACCTACATAAAAACAACCTCTCTCCACCCATGGAAAATGTTTTGCATGGTAACTAACTTGGCAAATAAAATTAAATTTCCATGTTTGCCAAAAAAAATTATTTTTTTCTCCAGTAGTAACTGTGAATAAAATAGAAAAACAAAGTTTAGGAGCACCTCCTAGCCTTGATAAAATAAATGTACAGATGCAGGTTGCTGTGGGTACATGGTTATAGCACAGAAACAAAGCATTAGAACCTAATTTTGTGTCCTCTATGTTATGTGTGAACACTGAATATATGAATACTGAAATGCATTACTGCTCTATAGAATATTCGGTACATATAAAATTGTGTGATCCCATTTGCCGGAGAAAAGACAACACTTTTCCTCTTCTGAACCCAGAACTACAAATTTAGGTCGGGGTCACACTGGCCACTAGCTTTCCTGACCCAGGGATGGACTGGGCCGGGTGGCAGGGAGGCATTTGCCTCCCGGGCTGGTGACTTATCAGCACTTCAGGGCCGCCGGTCGCATTATCTAATGATTAGATGGATTATACTGCAGGGGAGGTGAGGGGGCTCTGGAGCCTGTCCGGGGGCTGGGGCGGGCTGGGACAGGCTGCAGGAGGCAGCGGGAGATCTCCTGCTCCCGCTCATATAATATGCACTGACGCTGTCCATCACCATGGTGCTGAAACCGCACAGTGGTGATGGACTGGGGGAGCGGCACATATTATATGTGCCTGCCCCCTCCAGTGATGGCACATCCCCCCCCCCCTGTGTTCCATATGGCCCCCCATGCTGCTGCTTTCCTTCCCTCCTCCAGCGCTGATCTCCCACTGTCCCCCCACCCTCCCTGCTGCCGCTGTGATCGGGAACGCAGAGACGATGTCTCTCTGCTGTGCTGATCACATGACCGGCACTGAGAAGCAGGAAGTGGAGGAGTGCAGCGGCAGGAGAGAGAGCTAGAGGACAGCGCTGGAGGAGGGTGAGGAAAGAGCATGGGGGCCATAACCAGGACAGGGGGGATGTGTGCCAGCCACAGGGGACATGTGCAAGCCACAGGGGACATGTGTAAGCCACAGGGGACGTGTGCCAGTGACGGGGAATATGTGCAAGCCATGGGGGATGTGTGCCAGCCACAGGGGACGTGTGCCAGCCACGGGGGACGTGTGCCAGCCATGGGGGACGTGTGCCAGCCACAGGGGATTTGTGCCAGCCACAGGGGACGTGTACCAGCAAAAGGGGACGTGTGCCAGCCATAGGAGACGTGTGCCAGCCATAGGGAACATGTGCCAGCTATGGGGAACATGTGCCAGCCATGGGGAACGTGTTCCAGCCATTGTGGGGATGTGTGCCAGCCACAGGGGACGTGTTCCAGCAAAAGGGGACATGTGCCACCCATAGGGAACATGTGCCAGCCACGGGGGGCGTGTGCCAGCCATGGAGAATATGTGCCAGCCATGGGGGACATGTGCCAGCCACATGGGACGTGTGGCAGCCACAGGGGACATGTGCCAGCCATGGGGGAAGTGTGCCAGCCACGGGGGAAGTGTGTCAACCATGGGGTATAAGTGCCATCAATAGGGGACGTGTGCCAGCACAGGAGGACATGTGCCAGCCATGGGAGACGTGTGCCAGCCATGGGGGACGTGCGCCAGCCATGGGGGACGTGGCCAGCCATGGGGGACGTGTGCCAGCACAGGGGGACGTGTGCCAGCAATAGGGGACATGTGGTATCACTGGGAGATGTGTGTCAGCACAAGAGGACTATATCCAATATAAGGGGGCCATATCTAGATTGAGGGGGCTAATTTAAGGATGGGGGGCTATATCCCAGGATGAGGGACAATGTAAAAGGATGAGGGTGCTATGAGGGACATATACGCTATATGATTTGTTAGACGGACACTGGCATTATAAGTCGGACCCCATTTAACATTAAAAATTACTTTTTTCTCTTTTCCTTCACCATATTTAGGGGTGCGTCTTATAATCAGGTGGCAGAGCAGTTAGTGCTCATAGAATTCTATAGAAAGTCAAGACAGAACTATAAAAATGAACAAAAAAAACTATAAATGGGCAGGGCAAGATCCCTGTACCAGATCTGTGTGCTGGAATCTAGTCCTGTATTCATCGCTCTTGATCTTCCATAGAATTCTATGAGCACTAACTGCTCTGCCACATATCAGTGCTGCTGGTTTATTGTATTGTCCTGTTATTAGGACCGCGGTATATTTATGCCAGGAGGGCTCTTTCTGCAGTTGCTTATTGTCATCATATTATGTTTTTAATTGTTTTTATATGTCCCTTTAGTATATAATAAAGTTTGTTGTTGTTTTTTAGAAATCTACTCTGTTATCTGGTGTGCGCATCTCTTTAACTACTTTCTTTTCTTTTTTTCTTGGTTATGCATGTGTGTGTGTTTGCCTGTATGTGTATGTGCATGCCTGTATGTGTATCTGTGTTTGCCTGTATGTGTATTTGCCTGCATGTGTATGTGTGTTTGCCTGTATATGTATGTGTGTTTGCCTGTATGTGTATGTGCATGCCTGTATGTGTAATGTGTGCTTGTTTCCATGTCTTCGTGCTGCATGTGTACAGGTCTGTGTAATGTGTGCGTGCATATCTGCATATATATAATTGTATGTATTTTTTTTTATAAAATGTGTGTATGTCAGGGTCATATCTTGGGCGTGGGCAGGGGGCACTGTCTGCATATATGGAGATAATAAGGAGAGTGACTGAGAAAATATACGAGGAGACATCATAGGGGTAGAAAAGAGGGGACTGCATGAGAGGATATTGTGAGGGCGCAGCAAGGAAAGAACTGAATTCTGAGGTGCAGAAAGAGAAAAGGGCGCATGTGTAGACACACAGGGCTATTTGTATAAATAAAAAGTGCCAGTGCACTCACCTATAATGGTTGTGTAAGTCTACACAACCAAGATTAAACGTGTGGTTAATGGGGCTCCGGGTCACCTCTCTCTAATAATGCTGCATCCTGCCGGTGTTTGTATTTGCAACTCCGTGCTCCCCGAAAATTTGCGTGATCCTGCCGGACCGGACACCACATCACCGCAGGTCCTCAGTTGTTTATCCCGGTAGCTAGGTAACCACAGGTCCTCAACTCTCCAGATATGCCAAGGCTGCTCCTGCCGCTTTGGCTCTGTAGAGAGATATCTCACATAAAAACAATAGTACAGCAGTCTCAGGGAGCGCCAAAGGAATACTGGACAAATTAGTGGATAAGAACCGACTTTATTCTTCCTCCAATACCACTGCCACAACGCGTTTCGATGGTCTAAGCCGTTTTCATCAGGTGGGGTTGAATGCTGAGGTGGGGGAGTGTGATGAGGGGACATATTATAGAAACTGGGCAGTATAGGGGGACACAGTGTGAGAGGACAGTGTGGAGAGTATGTCCCATAAGAGGGACAGTGTGTAAATCATGTTTATTCAGGGACACCTTGTAGGGCAGATTTTTTTTTTATTCAGGAGCATTATAATAATTCTGTTATTTTTAAAGGCATCATGCTGGGGGCGTACTGCTGAAGACTGGAGAAGATGGAAGTCTGCAGAGACGAGCTGTAAATATAAAGAGTCATCATGGCATCTGGACAAGATGAAGAAAGAGAAAGAAAGATAATTACTCCAACCAGAGAAGATGTCAGCTACAAGTTATCTGGATGTAAATGTTTTTTGTGATCCTGCCTGCATCTCATCAGAACTGAGGTTCCTGTATGATCTGCAGTCTGATGACCGATGACAACAACTCCCTGTATCTTCTTACCATTATTAAGAACATACTGGCAGTTGGAGGTTCATGCAATACAAATATATACAGGTCTGACCTGACATTACAATTGCTGTACTAGGTACTGATAGTAGTGCTGGTTCTCAAATTTATATACAAATAGTGGTCCTGGTGATTTAGTCATGTACTGATGGTGGCTCTGATTATGGATTTCTGTACTGATGAGGGTAGTTGTACTGTGTTTCTGTAACGATGGGGGTTTTAGGGATACATTTTCTTTTTCCGTTCTGTGCAATGCATTTGTATAGGAGTTCCGGACATGTGCGTCACTTGCGTTTTCATTGCGAACTGGCACTTCTGGCTTATCTTAAAACCGCAGTTAGTAGCAGTATTTGTCCAGTGCCTAAAGTGCCGATCGTGATGAAAACGCAAGTGCCACACCTGTCCATACAAAACAAATGTATTAGGCAGTTATTACTGCACTCTCACTTTATAGTGAGCGGTGACTGTAACAGCTCCTTGCTTTGAACCTATGACAGGAAGCGAGTGGCATCAAAGGGGATAAAATGTAATTTTCTCACTGAACACTTTTCCTGTAAGTCAGCTAACCAAGTTTAAAATGCTATTTATCTGCAGATTAATCCTATAGCTGCAAATGTTACCTGTGCTACTTTAATGTAGCAGCCAGAGATAATCGGGCTAAAGAAAGGCTGTCACAACTTCAGGGCCACCGCTCAGTCATTGTCCCCCAGGCCAAAATGTGCCAGCCAGCCCCTGTCTTGACCTGAGCCAACTTGCTTTTTCGGTACAGAAATTTTCTGCAGCAAAAATGCTGCATGCTTTTTTGTGCATTTTTGCACCATTTTAGCAGCACTTTTGGTGTAGATAGTGGTCATGCATTTTTTTTAATATAGTCAATGGCTGGGAGGGCTACAGAATGCAGAAAATAATTGACATGTTCATTGTTTGTCTTGACAATGATCTGCACCTAAACTGCAAGGAAAAAATAAGCATTGTGGGCACAGAACTTCATAACCCTCATAGACTTTGCTGGGGGGAGGATAGGCATGCAAAAGGTGACACAAAAACGCTGCGAAAAAATCATAGAAAACACCACTTACTGTATATGTAGCTTCCCTGGAAGTTAAGGTAGATATCAGTTGTGATTGAAAAACTATTATAGTATGGAAGTTTGCTAGAATTTTTTAAATCATTGTATTACTGATGGTATTTTGCTATGAAACCATAACTAACTCTATCTAACTAATAGTAGGAAACAGAAGCCCTTTTCACATCTATGCACCCCTGCACTTGCCTGGCCTCCCTGCCTTTCGCTAGCGCAAATGCAAGCGCAGGTGCATTTAGAGGCAGCTGCAGCCAAGCACATAGGCACAGGAATGCACCGCACCTGCGCTCGGTTACACTCGATGCCTAATTACCTTCTATGGCCGGGCGCAGCTGAGCGCAGGAGCCGACATCCCCGAAGCGAGAGTGTGACTGGGCTGACATCACCGCACATGCGCTTAGTCAGGCACACCCGGAAATGCGAAATGTGTCATTTCTGGGTGTGTCTAACTAAGCGCATGCGCGGTGATGTCAGCCCAGTCACACTCGCGCTTCAGGGATGTCAGCTCCTGAGCTCAGTTGCGCCCGGCCATAGAAGGTAATGGGGGCACCGACCGCAACCGAGCGCAGGAGCAGTGCATCCTTGCGCCTCTGCACTTTCCTGCAGTTGCCTCAAACTGCACCTGCGCTTGCATTTGCGCTAGCATTTGGCAAGGAGGCCAGGCAAGCACAGGGGAGCATAGATGTGAAAAGGGCCAGAGTGTTCTGTCCTGCTTCCTTAGCTACTGTTTCTGGTATGAGTACCAGAGCTGTAGGTTTCTACTATGCTGATTTACATAGAGGTTGTAGTCACAGTTAGACATTGTGCAGTATACTATATGAGTAGCAGAAGTGTACATATTTAGCACAAGATGAAAAGCAGACCTCCTAACCATTCTAGATCCCGTTGGACTGACCCAATATGAGAGCTGAAGTCCCGCATCCTGACCATGATGCTCTTTGACCCGGGGGGTGGGTCTTCCCCTGGGTGCAGTGAATAAATTAAAATTCAATTTTCACTGTTCACCAGAGATTAGCCTCACCAAGGACTCAAACTTGGTCTCAGTTTTGACAAGCAGTAGCTATACCACTGAGCTATAGCTCACATTTTAAACATGGGAGGATTTGGTTACCATGACCTGTAGATCAGGCAGGAGACCTACAAGCAAATCACACAGTTACATAGAGATGCATTGAAGATTTCAATCCATTTCTATGTTGCTTGTATACTAGAGGTGACTAAAAAGTCAGATTTTTTAGTCGTTATGAAACTACTAAAAATAATAAAAAGCAATAGAATTTTTTTTCTGGTTTCTTTCCTCTGTAATCATACCCACAAAGCTTCAGTTCAGTTAAATAACAACCTGCAGCTTTAGTCTCCAGAGCCAGAAACTCTGGAACTGTTAATAGGAGATTTTTGTGTACTTGGTCTCCTCCCAATATTACAAGCAAATTATACTGATATATTTGTACACAGCACTGTATTCCTATGTGTTTGTATTACTGAGGGAGAATTAAAAAAAAAATGTTCATTTTACAATAACATGATTTTTTTTTATAAAATAAAAAATCAGTTATGGTGCTGGACAACCTCTAACTGTCCAAGCAAAGTGGATATGATTTCATGAGTACTGCACCCGCTGTGTGACTACAAGACGCAGCTGAACTCTGCCATCCATTGCTTTTTTCCCTCTAGAGGCTTCTTTGTGGAGCATTAAAAAATGCATGTAAAAAACTGCAGTTACTTTTTAATTCAGAATCAAAACTATGAAAAAATACAAAAAGGCAGCTTCACATCTGCACCAAAACGCATCAAATGAATCAGAAAAGGCAAAAAAATGCTATAATCAATAATCAGAGGAGAATATTATTAACTAGATAGAAGCCCGATGCTATCGCATCGGGTGGGCGGTGACATCTCAATGGGGGCGGGTGTCTCTCCCCCTGTGCTGTTTCTCCCTTGTCCACAGTTTTTTCCCCCTTGCTCCCTGCCCCCTCCCTGTCGTCATTCGCTGCCCCCCAGGCTGCCTCTCTGCTCCCAGAGGTCACTCTCAGAACCCCCGGACCTGAGGTCGCTCTCTCTACCCCCCCACCCGTGCTTGCTCTCATGTGGTGGCAGCATGAGCAAGATGACGGCGGCATGAGGAACCGGTGCAGTTCCTCATTCAGTGGGCTACTGGGTGAGCGGGTCTGTGGGGGGAGTGTGGGAGCGGGAAGTGCAAGTGAGGGGTGTGAGAGCGGGCAGAGCGAGGGAGAGTGTGCGGGCAGAGTGAGGGTGATATGAGCGGCAGAGCCTAAGGGGTGGGAAAGCAAGCAGAGAGAGGAGGGGTGAGTGGGCAGAGAAGGGGGGGTGAGCAGGTAAAGCCAGGGGGTGTGAGAGTGGGCAGAGCAGTGGCATGAGAGCAGGCAGAGCACATGGTCTGAGAGCAGCCACAGCACAGGGTGTGAGAGCAGGCAGAGCAAGGGGGTGTGAGAGCAGGCAGAGCACAGCATGCAAGAGCATGCAGAGGGGAGCGTGAAAGCAGGCAGAGTGAGTGGGCATGTGAGAGCGGGCAGAGCGTGGGGTGCGAGAGTGGGGTGTGTGAGAGCAGGCAGAGTACGGGGTGCAAGAGCGGGCAGAGCGCAGGGTGCGAGAGCGGGCAGAGCATAGGATGCAAGAACGGCTAGAGCGCAGCGTGCGAGAGCAGAGGTGTGAGAGTGGGCAGAGCATGGGGTGCAGGAGCGGGCAGAGCAGGGGCGTGAGTGGGGGGTGTGGGTAGAATGGGGGCATGAGAGTGGGCAGAGTGCAGGGTGTGGGAGCAGGCAGAGCACAGGGTGTGAGAGCGGGGCTTGCGAAGTGGGCAGAGCGAAGGGCGTGAGAGTGAGGCAGAGTGCAATGCATGAAAGTAGGCAGAGCGGGGGGTGTGGGAGTGGGCAAGCGGAGGGCATGAGTGTAATGTCCACATGATATGAGGAATCCACAAGGGTAAACTTTAACTGCACTTTATTCTTTTTTTTCCATCTTTCTCCATCATATAACATAACAGTCTTTCCTCAGCATGCTCCAAACTGAAACTAAAACTTAACTTCCCACCTCCTTCTTATCATTACCCATGATACACCAGACCTAGTTTTCTTAAAGAGACAGATCTAATTATTGTACATTACAATGAGAGGGGCAGAGTGCAGGGTATGAGATCGGGCAGAGTGTGGGGTGAGGGCAAAGCGCAGGGTGTGAGAGCAGGGGGTGCAGGAGCGGGCAGAGGGGCATGAGAGCAGGCAGAGGGCAAGGTGCAGGGAGCAGCATGCGATTGATTGCAGAGCAGGGGTTGCGAGAGCAAGCAGAGAGTGGAGGGAGGGGTAGAACACAGAGGGGGGACAGAGTGCAGAGGGGGGCACTGGGTGGGGCTTCACTATCTCTGCCCCCTCCACGTTCTGTGCCCCCCTCTGCACTTTGTCCCTCCCCTCCATGTTCTGTGCTCACCTTCTGCCCTCCTCCACACTCTGCTGTACCCTCCACGTTCCGTGCCCCCATCTGCCATCCCCTCCATGTTCTGTGCCGCCTCTGCCCCCCTCCACGTTATGTGCCCCCCTCCTGCACTCTGCCCCCCTCGACGTTGTGTGCGCCCCTCTGCCCCCCTACACGTTCTGTGCCACTCCCCTCGGCTGCAGTCCCTGGCTGCTGTGCATCACTTACTACAGGAGCTGTGATGTGACGGTCATGTGACAGGTCACATGACTGTGACATCATCACAATTCCTGCATCCCCTCTGGTAATCAGTGGTGGGGAGGCAGGGGGCTGCGTGCATGGTGCCAGGTACTAGATGCGCCAGCACCTAATCTTCTCCTGCACTCACAGACCATAGTCACAGCCTCGGTCACCGGTGAGTGTAGTGGTGCGGTGGGGACGTGGGCAGGGATATCGGGCAGACGGGGCTGTGTGGCAGGCTTGCGGCGCTGTCCCGCTGGTGGTACAGTGTTACTGCGTTACCGCCAGCGGCTGCCATATTGAAATACCCATCACTTGGTATTCCAATATAGTGGACGCGCACTTCCGGTTTTTGCGGTGGATTGTGGGATACCGTTACAACCAGACGGAAGTAGCCACAAGGCAATTATATATAAGATAAATAACAGTCCTGGGCATCTGTTCAATATCTGTCACTTACAAATGGGTGTGGCTTGGGCATGCCTAGGGGTGCGGCGACAATTTGCTGCAGCACGCTATGCTCTCCACTTTGTCCCAACTTTCTGTTCTTCAAAAGTTGAAAGGTATGTTGAAAAGTAGTGATGAATGAGTAGCGAAATATTCACACTCACTATACTCATAATGAGTAGTTTTTAATACTCGCATATTCGTCCGAATAGCGAGTTTAATTTTAGTCAATTATTGATAGGCTTCACCCACACACATCCAGCCATAAAATGAGTATTTGCAGGACAGGGGGGAAAGGTGTTTTTTTTTTTAATGCCTAAAACACCTTACTGTGCCCCTCAGAGAGACCCTAACATTCAATCTGCTCTCACTGAGGTGCCAGCTCACTTTGCATACTGAAGGGAGCTGTCAATTTGTGTCAGATCGATAACGATGGACACATCACTCAGGAGCAACAGCCATACTCGCCGAGTAACGCGAATACTGTACTATCCGTGTGAGTAGCGAATAGTAATGATTACAACTTGCTCATCACTAGTGCAAAGGGTTCATTGTTATTTTAAACAAGAGTGATGGAGGGCAATGCAAATCACAAAGGATTTTTTTTATTGTTTGAAGGGATCGCTAGACAATCCTAAGTTTACATAGAGGTAGAAAGGAGAAAGATGATGTCAAAGACAGCGATACAAACTTATACATTTTCAATAAATGTTATTAAGCTCCAAAAACCACATAGAAAACAACACAAGATAAAAACAATTAAAAGATGGCAACAATTAGCCAAGTGCAATTTCCAATACAAATAAATTGGAAATGAACCCTACCCCAACCTAACTGTTGATATAATGGACAATTTTCAAAGCATATATGTAAAAGAGGTAGTTGTACATACAAAATAATGCACCTTTTTCAACCCTAAGGCCGCTTTACACGTCCCGATATCGTCCCGATATTGGATACAACGGCATGGGAGCGCGCACATTTTTGGCACTAGTCCAAGATCGCATAGGAGCTGTCACACAGGGAGATATCGGCTGGCAACGCAACTGCGATGTATACGCCCCCTTGTACGAGCGACCCAGGGAACGACCATTTAACATGGGAGTGAATAGGGGAAGTTGTGCTCCAAATCGCTGTTGGGCTGTCACACAGCACGATCCTGCCAGATCGTCCATCCAATATCAGGCAGTTGGAGAGCCTGCACAATTCCCCAACGATATCGTTTTGGCATTGTTCTTGCATCGCATTGCACATTTACACCACACAACGCACAAACGATATCGGCGGCAACAGCCGAACCACGTGACTTATCGTTGTTGGACAACGATATTGGGACGTGTAAAGCGGCCATAAGGGTAAAATATGGGGAAGTAGTCAATTTTACAGTCTGTAAAAAACTATTGATCTATTCCAATGGCGGACTGAGGCTGTAGGGGTCAATCATTGAACTATTACAATGGGGAGAGAGTGTCACGTCCTACTGACGGACCCTATGTGTGGACCCACTGGACCGCGTAAAGCGGATGCTGATACCGGGTGATAGAGACGCAGACAAGTACCGTAGAGTCAACGGGTTTATTAACCAAAGTGGAACAGAACAAAACCCACGCCCCTGGAGAGGGCCACACAGTCGCAGCACAGGAACCCAGCAAGGGAGACCCCAGAGCGCTTGAACCCTATACAGGGATACCGCCGGGATCAGCCTCGAAGGGACCAGTGAAGCGAACACGAGTGTTCAACCGACCCCAGGCGACGTGGTAACAAAACAACAAGAAGCGGAAACTGAGAACACAGAGGACCCGGAACACGGGGAACCAGGAACACAGGGGAATCCAGGAACACAGGGAATCCCAGGACCACGGGGGATCCGGAGCCAGGCGAGAAGCAGCGATCAGCTTGGAGAGATCCAGGAGACCATCCAGGAACACGGTGATCAGCCAGGAGCTGGCAGGAACGAGATCTGGAGGAAGTAACACAGAAAGATCAGGTAACAGACCAATTAAGGAGCGACCTGACAGACCAGTAGTGGCAGCTTCACTAAGGAGAAGGTTGCCCTGGCCCCGACTGATTGGAAACAGGAGGTTTATATCAGAGCAGGGCCGTCCTGATTGGCAGGACACAGAGACCTGGTGATTGGCTGAGGGGAGGAGCAAGCTCCCTACAGTCTTTCCAGCAGAAACTGAAGTGGAGACAGTTCCATGTGCTGAAGCAGTGGTACCGGAAGTGAGAGGAGCAGTGTTGCTCCAGCAGAGGGAGTAAGGGCAGCAGGCACGGGCGGCAGACCCCCAAGGGGTAACAGAAAGTAGTTCCCTTATTAGAAGCACATAATCAACCAGGTTTAGAGTAACATCATAATATATCTGACACCAGATATAATGTTTTATATACGTATATGTTTAAAGGGTTTATACAAGGTTTGACCCAATATACAACAATAGTTTCTGGTTACCTTAAGGCGGCCGTCACACGCTGCAATATCTTGAACGATATCGTTTAAGCGATCTGCTTTTTGATCGCTTAAGCGATATCGTTTGTGCATCGTTACATGCGATCAAGCGATTTTACAATGTAAAATCGCTTGATCGCTAGATCGCAGATATGAGAGCAGGACCTCATATCTAGCGATCATCGCTTGTTCATTTTGCTTCATCGTGGTGTGTGACACCACGATAAACGATCTCCCAGCGGCAGAGCCTATGCTGGGAGATGGTAACTAAGGTAAACGTCGGGTTACTAAGCGCCGCGCGGCGCCTAGTAACCCGATGTGTACCATAGTTACCAGCGATCTCGCTGCTCAACATCGCTGGTGAGTCTGCCTGTGTGACATCTCACCAGCGAATGTGAGCGATATCGTTAGCGATCGCGCGTGCACGTGATCGCTAACGATATCGCTCACGATATCTGTGTGTGTGACGGCCGCCTAATACATATGTGTATATGTCCCAAAGAAGAGAGACACCTGTATAGGATCAGATCCTGATTCTAAAGTAAGGGTCCAAGATGGTAGCGTTTCCCCCCAGTAAAGATAGAGTGGTTCAGAGACCCCCAATTTCAGTAGTCCCAGAGGTAAGATGACTATTATCAACAAATATCTTAGGAGTTGCCCCCAAAGAATATAGCCAGAGGCTCCATCAAGCCCATATTGCCTACAGTGTGCTCACAAGGAGTAACCAATCAATATTGCCTCTATTTTGCCCCTTATAGCATATGAACCAAGTTTTGAACCCAGTAAAGGTTACGTCACACACTTCAATTTAATTAACGATGTTGTTAGCGATCACATGCACACGCGATTGGTAACAACATCGTTCAGATCGCTGGTGAGTTGTCACACAGGCAAACTCACCAGCGATCCGGACCAGCGAGCAAGCTGGTATCCAAAGTGAACAGCGGATAACTAAGCGCTGATCTTCCGCTGTCACACGCGGCGATGCTACGTGTCCAGCAGGCGACCATCGATAGATTTGTGAACATGTTCAAATCTGCGATCAACGATCAACGACTGATCGTTGACAGGTGTCACACACAACGATGTCGTTCACGACATCGCTGCAGCGTTAACCAAAATGGTCACCTTGCAACGATATCTTGAACGATATTGAAGCGTGTGATGGGGCCTTAAGTAATACCAGCCAGGCTGGATTTACCAAACAGTTCAGTGGAGGTCACATCATGAGGGAGAAAGCACTCTCCACACGTTACGCTGCCCACGCCTGGCAGCTTCGTCAGGGGTTGTTCTGGAAAGAGTTCACTTCCAATTTATTTGTATTGGAAATTGTATTTGGCTAATTGTTGCCATCTTTTAATTGTTTTTATTCTTGTGTTGCTTTCTATGTGATTTTTTGAACTTAACAATATTTATTGCCACTTTTGAAAACGTATAAGCTTGTCTTTGACATCCTCTTTCTCCTTTCTACATGGTTCATTGTTGTTGTTATTATATAAAGAAGTTCTTTTGAAGCCCTAGTATCTGTGACTCAGTGTTCAGTACATAAAAACTGTCCCAATGACCAAGGGAAGCCACACCTGCCATATTGAATGTTATTTTATTTCATAGTTAGTATACAGAGCATAAGGTGCAATGTTTCAGCCCTTGTCACAGAGAAGCCTTTTTTAAGTCCTGGTGCTTAAAAACAACTTAGCTTTAATAGGGTTTATACAACAAGCTGCCCCCCCCCCCAGAAACATCGGACCTTCTACTGCAGCGCCCGCGCCGAGGTGTCTCCCTGCCAGCTGGCCGCCTGCCACATATTCCGGCCACCCACAGTGTGAGCCGGATCTTCTCTGCTCCTGTAGTCAGCTGAGCTGATAGCGGGAGCAGAGTATGAGCAGTGCTGGCTCCGGCAGTCCATAGTATAGGTGTCAGACTCAGATTCCTGTACTACGGAAGCTGGGCTCTCAGCCGCCCCGATTCCGGCAATTCTGGGTCAGGGGGATGTCAGTAACGTGATCACATCACCTGATCATGCTACTGACGTCACTCGGCAGAGGCAGCGCGGTAAAAGGCTGGATGTGAAGACCTGACTGGAAGGTTAACATAATTCGGGGAAGAGGCACAGGATGGAGGGAGAGGGGTAGTAGTATGAGCAGGAAACTGGGGGGAGTGAGCAGGAAACTAGGGGGAGAATGTGAGCTGGAAACTAGGGGGGGGGGGGGGGATGTGAGCAGAAAACTGGGGGGGGAAGAGGTGGAGCAGGAAACCGAAGGGGGAAATGTGAGCAGGAAACTAGGGGGAGGGTGTGCAGGAATCTGGTTGGGGGGGGCTGGGAGCAGGAAACTTGGGGGACCGTGAGCAGGAAACTGGGGGAGTGTGAGTATCAAATGAGAGTGTATGGGGAGTATGAGGAGCAAACTGGGGGGGAGAGTGTGAGCCAATCTGAGGGGAGATAATGGAGGGAGAATATTTGAGCCAAACTGGGGGGGACAGGGTGGGGGGCAGTATATGTGAGCCAAAATGGGGGGAGAGGTTTGGGGAGAATATATGAGCCAAACTGCGGGGGGGGGAGAGGGTGGAGGGAGAATATGTGAGCCAAACTGGGGGGGCTCTGAGCAGGAAACTGGAGGTGTGTGAGTATCAAATGAGAGTGTAGGGGGAGTATGAGGAGCAAACTGGGGGGGGAGAGTGTGAGCCAATCTGAGGGGAGATAATGTAGGGAGAATATTTGAGTCAAACTGGGGGACAGGGTGGGGGGCAGTATATGTGAGCCAAAATGGGGGGAGAGGTTTGGGGAGAATATGTGAGCCAAACTGGGGGGGGGGGAAGGGTGGAGGAGAATATGTGGGCAAAACTGCGGGGAAAGGTTGGGGGGATTAAATGTGAACCAAGGTGATAAATTTGACGATCAGTATAAAAGAGTGGTGGGGGGATCAGTGTGGACACAGTATGAGGAGTGAGGGGATGGCTACAGTATAGTATGTGGAGTGAGAGGGGAATGGCTGTGGTACGATATCATGAGTGAGGGGATGGCTACAGCATAGTATGTGGAGTGAGGGAGGTTGGCTGCAGCACTGTATGAGGAGTGAGAGGGGATGGCCATGGTACGGTATGTGGCGTGGAGGGGGAAGAGTGTGGACACAATATGAGGACTGAGGGGGATGGCTGCCAACATAGTATGTGGAGTGAGGAGAAGATTGGTGTGGACACAGCATGTGGAGTGAAAGGGGATGGCTGCGGCACAGTATGTGGAGTGGGATGGCTGCGGTACAGTTTATGTAGTGAGGGGGTAACAGTGTTAACACAGTATGAGGAGTGAGGGGGGATGGCTGCAGCACAGTATGTGGAGTGAGGAGGAGATTGGTGCGAACACAGTATGTGGAGTGAGGGGGGGAGTGAGGTAGTGAGGAAATAGTCGGGGATGAGAAAAATGTAAGGGGACACAGAATAGAGTGAGTAGTGTGGGGCTGAATAGTGAGGGGGCAGCATGCGGGGACATTGTGAGGCCACAGCCAGGAGGGGACAGTATATCGAGGAGGGGGAGTGTAATGAGGGAGAACAGGATAAACAGTGGGTAGTATATGGGAACAGTGTGACCAGGGAGCCCAGTATGGAAAGGAAAGGGCATTGTGATGAGGGGGTAGTGTGCAGGCATGTTCCAGAAAGTGGACAGCATTTAAATCTTATTTTGTGCAGGGAACAGTGAGGAGGAGCAATTATTCCGGGGCACAGTGTAGAGCAGATATTTTTAATTAGGAGAATTTTGATCATTCTGCTATTTTTAAGGATGGGCTGCAGAGGATCGGAGAAGATGGACATCTCCAGAGACGAGCTGTGGATGTGAAAAGTCATCACGGTGTCTGGACAAGATGAAGAAAAGAAAAAGACGACCCCTATCAAAGACAAGTGTGGCCCCCGCAACGAGTGCGTCACAGGAGGGTATTGCAGCCATAAATGCAGCCGCGAATATTCTCCGACCCAGTAGTCATATGGTTAACTTAGAGATCCAAACCCTGCATGCATCACTTAACATAGAGGGCCAATCCAAGGTCCTGGTGGGCGGAGTGCAAGGGCAGTGTTAGGAGAAGTACAGACTTTAGTTTGTTAGTCTGGGAGAGTCTAGACAAGAGAGAGACACAGACTTGAACTTGGAGTAGGAGCAGGGGCTCTGCACCCCGTGCAGCCCCTGGGCCATCACCGGTCGGGTGTAGCACCTGAGGCCTCAACAACCGGGATCGGGCATCACCAACCACGGGTTCCAAAATACCCCCGTGCCCAACTCACAGCTAGTTCACTGGTACCGAAGCTGGCAGCAGTTCACCTCTGCTATGCGAACCAGAAGCGTGGAGGAGCAGCTTCACAGGAGCACCCCACCACCCGCCAAATTCCAGTCGTCTAACCAGCGGTGTACCCACCGAGGGACCCAAGGCTCCCCAGAACATCCATAACGTACATCTTGGATAGGGATTGAAGCAGCCTCCCCGTACCCGACCTGGTATTCCTGGGCGACAATGGCAACTACTTAGCTAGAATGGAGGAACACTATGGATCTCTGAGGGACACCTATCACTGCTGAGTCCACCCGGTCCACTACCCGTTAACTGTATGCCATGTACTGCCTGCTGGTTACAGTAAAGACCCGTTACAGAGACTTACAGTGTCCGTGCTTCCTTATGATTGCATCCATCCGCACACGAGGTAACCGCAGCTGCCGCACAACATTTTAAGCAGCTCCAACCTCCGGGGATCACCGCTCAGCCTGTGGGGAGCGTTCCATCTTGCTGCTGTCCATCCCCCGGAGGTTCCGCAGCGTCGGTCGGACTGACCGAACTACTCATAGGTGGAGTCACGAATAAATTAACCCCTTTAATCTGTTCCTACAAGACGTCTTCAACTTTTTATCTGCACTCAACCGGGCCTCACTACCGGCAGCGCGGCCCACCCGTGACAAGGAGGAAGGAGCTACAGCCTGTCTAAACCGGAGTCCCCGGCCACGGTGAGTCACAAGGTCATCTATAAAGTGCCAGATTATCATCAGTGCTGTAGTTCCTGTATGATCTGATGGTGACTGGTAACAACAACTCCCAGTATCTCCTTACCATTGTTAAGGATGTATTAGGAGTTGTAAGCTTATGCAGTACAAAGGTATATAGGTCTGACCTGACATTACAATTGTTATACCATACACTGATGTTAGTTCTGAAGAGGATTGTGATGCTGTGTTTCTATAGTAATGGGGGTTATATGGATGTATTCCTGTACTGATAGGGGTTCTGGTTATGTATTTCTGCATCTCTGGTGGTTCTGATGGCGAATTTTGTTACCAATGAGAGTTGTGATTTATGCACTGATGAGGGTTCTAGTTATGTGTTTCCGTACCTCTGGTGAGTCTGGTGATGTATTTCTGCACTGATGAGGGTTTTGACATAGTGTTTCTGTACTGAAAAGGGGTTATATAGATGCATTTTTGTACCTCTGGTGGGTCTGGTGATGTATTTATGTACTGATGAGGGTTGTGATGCTGTGTTTTTGTATGGTGTATATGGATGCATTTATTTACGTCTGGTGGGTCTGGTGATGTAGTTTTGAGCAGGGAAACAGAAGATGACCTTGATCGCCGTGATTGACTTAAATAGCCAATCGCGATCATTGGCTGGAGATAGGTCACCTTCCCCTCCAGCCCTGATTGGAGCGATAGTCTTTGTGACTCATCGCTCCAATCAGAGTGCAGGGGGCGGTCTGACCTGGCTGAGACCAACTCCCAACAGCTTTATCATTTTGAGGAAGCTGAGGGGAGTAGTCTGTGCCGCCAGTGCCTGCCGATGCTCCAGTCCCCGCTTGTCCTCCAGTGTCAGTGCCCGCCGGTCTGCCTGCTGCCCTGCCTGTTTGTACTCTGTTCCTTCATCTCTCTCCGTCACCTCTCTCCCTGTCACCTGCCTGTCATCTGTCCCTGTGACCTCTCTGCCTGTGATCTGCCCCTGTCAACCCTGAACGACGACCATGAACGACCATAGCTTGCCCCCCCCCCTAATTTTGATCCTGGGTACGCCCATGTTCATAAACCACCCAGTTACCACGTTGAGGTGTGTCTTTTCAATTGGGTTCCTGATTTCCTTCCTACCTATTTTCTGGCACATCTTTGATTCATTTTAATAGGCTATCTGATACTATAGGGGCAAGGAAAGGTGTTATTCATTAGCAATCTCTGCCTAATTGGAAAAAAAATAAGCTTTCATAAGGATCATAACCTTACTCATTATATAATCTCTATGTTAATTGTGAAAGAAGAGATTGAGTAAGGATTAGTCCACCTTTCAGTCTTTATCTTGGGGCTTGGGCATGACCTTTCCGTTTCCCATGCACTCACTGGAGTTTCTGATGTCATTGATGTCCTACACATGTCATGCCTAAGCCCTTATGTGATGTCATCAGAAGTGGCAATGTACAATGTGGACAGCAGAGGCATATCTATTTGTATTCAAAACTTTTCTGGTATTCAGAATATATCATTTATTTACCTTCACAGGGGTCTTGAAGAAGACCTTTGGCATACCCTCTATGACCTTATCAAGACAGTGAAGTCATCATACCTGTGATCCCCACCACATTGAACTCACCAAGTGACTGAATTTGGATGTATTACAACATGCCTCTGATGCGCCCCCAGGCTATGGGGTACGCGGGAACTGGGCCGGTGCTGTCTCTCTGGGGTAGTCGTGACCTGGTCCCGTGGCCTGGGATCAGTCCAAAAAGGGGTTATTTACAAGGAATTTGTCGTGACACCACCCGGGTATGTGGTTAATAGAACCACCGCTGCCGTATTCCTGCTGGGGATGGTGACTTGGGGCAGCATAGATGGTAAGCCCTCCTCAGGTAAGGCTGAGGGTCCCCAGGGCAGGAGAAGATGTGATTGGATGGGCCTGTTGAGGGATTATACTGGTTGTAGTGCACTTACTTCAAAGCTGCAGCTCTACAGCCAGTGTGCAGGGATGACAGTCTGTGGCTCCTCAGGCGGGACTTTATTGCAATGCTGGAAGTAAACAGTCTCATGCAGTGATAAGCTTACTGGGTACTTTACTAGGTCTTTCACAGCAGGTTACAACAGTTCACAGCTCTTTCCATACAGTTCACACAATTTACACTGCTCCGGGCAACTCAACCTGTGCAGCTCAGGTGGCGTTTCTATATTGTTTTCTCTAGGTCCTTTCAGGCCTCTCAGTCTCACTAGTACCTCACCTACAGGTTCAGTCTGGTCTCGCAGACTCACGGGTGAATGTTTCCCTCACAGTCAGGGTCACCAGCCCTAGTATGACGACTGTGTTCCTAGACCGTGGTGGAAAGTATATATAAGCACCTGCCCACACCAGTGTGTTTCGTGATTAGGGTCTGGATTATCCCCGGTCACCTCTTCAGAGCCGGTTCTCTGGTCGTGGCCTAGCCTCCAGTGTCCCAGGTTCAGATATTTGGGCACACCAGGCTCCTTCTGTCAGTCACTGTTTTAGCTCAGGGTTCCTCCAGTCAGCTAAGTTGTGTGCGGCTGCCCGGCCCTTGTCCTCCCACCTTCCTTCAGCTGTGGGGTGTCTCTGTGGCTATGGAGCGAGCTTCTCTCCTAGGGTCTGTGCCACTCAGGATTCTGCACCTCCAAGGAACCCGAAAGATCTGCTCTCACGCTCTAATGTTCTGCCCCTAACTGTGTGACTGTGTGTTCCTGGGTTTTTATTGTGTTGGTCTCTCCACCCACTTTGTCAATGCTACTCTACATTCCACCCACTTCTCTTAACACCTGCCACACCTTGCCCAACCTTGAGTCCTAGGCGTAGGGTCGGTGTGTGTGAGTGTTTTGTCAACCGTTTTGCCTTATCTGGCTGCACTTCCCTTTGTGGCCATCTGGTTGCAGGGGCGCCACACCTCCAATGTGGGTCACCCTGCTCCCTGGTGTGATTGCGGCTGGCAGTGAATTTATGGGGCCCGAAATACTTGTGACATGAGCAAACTCTAGAAGATTTAAAAGAGACATTTCAGGCATAGTCTGATATTATTGCCCATTATGAGATTACCACCCATTAATTATTTAATGTCATTGTTTGCACCAGTGACTGCACCTGTCACACTGGGGAGACACCCAGCACAGGACGATGAGGGGGGAAAGAGTCCCTAATGCTAAGGACAAAAGGGGAGATGGTAACCCCTAGCGCTGACACCTGGCTCCCCTAACGACCCTATACAGTTTCTGCAACTGTCGTCGGGCGGGATATCTATTCCCTCACTGTCTCTGAGCTACAGCGGCCGTCACACGCTACGATATAGATAACGATGTCATAAACGATGTCGGATTTGCACATCGTCCGAACGATGTGTGAGATCGTTCATCACAACGCTACACCCACAGATATCGCTCAGACGATTCTCCGATGCAGCGATCCAGCGGTCATATGAGCGATGCATTATCATCTGTGCACATTGTTCAGCAAACAGTCACACAGCAACCTCGTAAACGATGTTGGGGTAAATGTGGGCGTTTTCCAAGGTTTAATTGGAGCACATAGGCGTGCTACATGGCTTACAAGCCGCGCCCCTCACTACATCATTGGTGGTCAGTACTGCGTCCTCATTGGTCAGATGTCCTTGGAAACATGGCGGCCTCATCTTCAGAATGTCCTGTATGTGGCTCGCAATGTACATGTATAAACACGATGTGCTATACCACAAAAAAATACGTTTATTACTGAAAAAGGTAGAAACCGCTATCCCCCTTGTGCGGCATGCAGAATCCGATCACTTATGCGTTGCTCAATGGTTGTTGGTTTGCCGATCCGTTAATGACTCACCCTGTAGCGAGCTGTGTGTGCGGCATGAGTGTTTTTGTTTAAAGGCCTGTGAAACGCATGTGTGTTTGCTGTGTGCTGTTGCTGATGTTTGATTTAAAGTGTTTGACAAAGCGCATGTGTTGTCAAGCGGGATTGTGGGGAAAATGTATGACAACGCAAAGGAGGCAAAGTGCCTCTCAACATTCATTGTTCCAGGTGCCCTAATGTTTGTGTCCTTCTCTACTGTGCTTTTCAACACTTGTGTTGGGACCACCATATATGTGGTCCAACATATGCGTGTGTGTATTTAATCCGGTTTCCTACAAAACATTGTAGCAAATAACAAGTGCTGTGACAAAAATCAGGGCCTTTTGGTTTATACATTTTAGCCAAAAAACGCACATTAAGCTGCCTTCACCAACTTCACGGTAGGCCCTGGTCGAGACAGTCCTAACTCTGTCCCTAGGTGCAACAATACAAAAATGTGACCACTGTCACAAGGGCCTTTGGGGAGGTATGTGGGTCCTGGTCCCGCCCGTCTCTCACAGGACCCATAAGCCGGGCCCTTCAACACAAATTACAAAAATAGTGCCAACATGCACCAAGAAGCCAAATCCTCTGGCTCATGTCACAGACAAGAGGTATGTCTGCAACACATAGCTCCCCTAAAATGGGCAAGGCCTGGCCCTCTTCAAAACATTAAATTAGTGTTCCCTAAATCTGGGTTTTTAAAACAAAATCACACCTCTTCAAAAAATAAAAAGGGACACATGTCCTGGCTCCAACCCTGAGCTTCAGGACACAGTGAAACTGTGCAATGCAAAATTCCCCATGGCACACTGATAATTACGGCAGGTTGTGTTGCCAGCTCACAGCCCCTGGACCATTGAAGTACTGGCAGTACTGGTCCCTCATCTCCTGTGCCTCCTGGCGGGCTGCTTCCACGCCCTTAATGTCTGTAGTCCTGCCATCTGTGGGGCATCAGCACGCCAGCCCCCCAACACCACCTCACCATTGCTGGAGTCAATGCGGTCCTCATAGTTTGGTAGTGTGTAGGCCTGGCGATCCCGGCGTCGTAGAAAATTATGGAGCACACAACAGGCCATAACAACTAGGTCAATTGCTTCAAGTTTCATATTAATGGCCGTGTGGAAAATCCGGAAACGGCTAGCCATAATGCCAAAGGCATTCTCCACCACTCGGCGTGCCCGGGAAAGCCTATAGTTGAAAATGCGTTGGTCGGCATTGAGATGCCTCTGGGGATATGGCTTCATCAAATTTGGATGTAGTGGGAAGGCCTCATCCGCCAGGAACACAAAGTTCAGGTTTCCACAGGTGCGATTGGTGGGCGGCAAATTGAGACGGCCAGTTTTGAGTTTTTGGCCAAACGATGATTGGTCAAAAACCCCGCCATCAGAAACCCTCCCATTTGTGCCCACTGACACCGACACAAATTCATAATTAGCGTTCACCACTGCCATCAAAACAATGCTAAAATAGGATTTATAATTATAAAAATAAGACCCACTGTTGTGTGGTTGGGTGATCCTAACATGTTTCCCATCTATGGCACCACCACAGTTTGGAAATTGCCACTTATGGCTGAATTCTGCAGCAGTGGCCAGCCATTCTTCAGGGTTTTGGGAGCAACCGCATGTAAGTAGGAGCTAGAGCCCGCAGTATAGCCTCACATGTCTCCGGATGAGTTGGCTAAGGAGGGGACGTGAGATAGCAGACGAGTTACCAAGTCCTGCATGGTGCGACCTGTTGCGAGAAAGCGCAGTGTGGCGGCCAAACTCTCCTCCGCAGGCACTGCTGGACGCATTACAGTATCCTGCCGTCTGATGAGCGGGCACACTGCTGCCAACAAGATTTGAAAGGTCTCATCTGTCATCCTGAGAAAATTCTGGAAGTCACGTGGGAAGTCGTCCTGAAGTTGGTGCAGAAGGCGAATGTGTGAATGCTGATCGCGCTGCTGCAGCCACTCCCTGGCCCAGATGCGTCGTGGTCTCCTCCTGCCTCTCTCCACCCTCTCCTCTTCCACACGTGCTGCCTGCACCAGTAAAGCAGCCCCCACCACGGCACGTTCATCTGGATTCATGCTGTTTAGAGGCAAAACTATGTTTACTATGCTGCCTACGCACAAAGGTGCTTTGACTACAATGTGAACTGTACAACAGGAACCACAAAGGAGCATGACATTGGCGAAATATCTTCAGGTGCACTACACATGTGGAAATGATGTACTAAAACCCAACAACACATACAGTATTAATGAAGGTGTTGAGGAAGCCCACATGTTTTTACACTGCAAAATGCCTTGCACAACAAAATACAATACACAAAAAGCCCTACACACACATGTACATCACAACCAACATCACACTTTCTACAGCATTAACAACGCAAATACCATAAACATCAGACACATGGAGGACCATATGTATGGAAAAAGCAACACTACAGACACACAATAATAACTCACATGCAGTGGTGCAGAATGGGTGTCACTCCAATGTCAAGGCACCCAAAAGATGAACTTTGTCGAGATGAATTAAATGCAACAAGGTAATGCTTCAGTCCTTGTATTTTGCTATATAAAGAAAAATTAAATAAAAAACACAAAAAAAAACATCACCAAAACAGCAGAGGGGGGTCAAGAACACAAACCCCATCATATCTCTTTGGACAACGCTATAGTGACCCCCATTCACAATGTTTCACATGCGGAATCTCCAAGTACATACCGGCAGCAACTCCGCAGCGAAGACATAGTGTTTCTTCCGGAAACTCTACATATACAAGCCCTAGCCAATGACAAGGCGAGACGTCCCCCAAACAGGTGTGTCTCCTCCACGCTAAACCACACACCAACACGATTTGACGCCCTCCAAACAGGCGTGGTGAACCATTGTGCCACACACAACGCCGAGGCTATGTTCCACGGCAGGCGTGGCTGAAAACGCAGGACCACACCCAGCGCAGACGTTACGTCCTATACCAGGCGGCAATTGCGATGCATATGCATATCGCACCTGTCATAGTCCAACAGCTGTCGGATCAATTCGGATAAATAGTGCATTGTGAACATGTGTGTCGGACCTGCTCTTTTGTGTGTCCCTTGACACAAGTGTGATTGAGAGCAGCCAGGCAGCCAGCATCTTTTTGACTTTTCCAATTTTTTCAGTGTACACACTGTGTTTGATAAAGGCAAGGTATGTTCACATTATTAGATGAGACAGACCCATCTAAACTTCAGGTTATTATATGGTACTCCAGGCACACATTTTGGATTGTCACTGTCACAACAGCACACATCCCAGTGACTTGAGCAACATTGTTGGTCTAAGCAAGTGTGGTGTTGTGTTATTGAGCTGGGGTTTTTCACATTGATCATGCCAGGTGACTTATCATCCATTGGATGTTAGTTTACACATGGTTTTAACCATGTGCCACTGTGATTTGTACTGATTTATTTATTATTTGTTTTGCAGATGCCCCGGCCAAATAGGGACTACATTACTGCCTTAATTGAGGCATACAGGGAGAACCCATGCCTATGGCAATCACGATGTGTGGGCTGTACAAACAGGGCCCTCCGCAATGCGGCCTATGAGAGACTCCTGCTGGTCGCCCGCCAATTCCTGCCAGGGCAACAACTGGATCTCGACTAAATTTTAAAAAAAATCCAGTATCTAAAACGGTGTTTGTCAAAGAACACAAAAAGGTGGTGGAGTCACGGCGGTCGGGCATGGCAGCAGAGGATGTATATACACCCACCCTGTGGTATTACGAGCTGCTCCTATTCACCTTGGAGCAGCAGGAGCCACGCCGAGTACTGGATAGCAATGACTTCGCCCAGCCACAACAGAACAATGTTGTTGATGCCGTGGAGGGCGAAAATGTAAGTCGGTCACCTAGCCCAATCCTAACAAAATTCTCACAGCATACACATTCTTGCAAACAATCATATCCATGTTTCAAAGGTAGAGAAGGCAACAATAGACCCGATTGGCCTCCCATCTTGCTTTAGGCTTTTCCAACCACCTACAATTGTAGCAATCACTCCATTTGCACACAAGTAGTGAGTGTTGTGTTATTGTCACAAGCTGTAAGGCCCTGTCAGGAAATTTTGCAGGACATCAGGCACAATGTGGGTTAGTGACATACATGTAACTTGATCCTTAATGTCAAAATTTTCACCAAAAGTGTACTGGCATGTTTGCTCATGTGTTCTTCCTTTCAACATGTAGGATCCGCTTGAAGGTCCCTCTTCAGGTTCTTGGACTCACCTGACCAGCCACCATCTCGGCCCAATCAAGAGGGTGCTTCAGCGGCCAACCGTCCCCCTATGTCCTTTTCATGGCCCCGGGGCCGGGAACGCAATCCACCACCGGCCTCAAGAAGTGACCTTGTGTCCCTGGCTGAGCAAGTCTTGACCCAGCAGGTCCAGGGAGCCCCAATGCCCCTTTGCCGGCGTGGTGAATCAGCGCCTACCCACTTTTTCCACCGTGCAAAGGGAGCATGCCGAGCGAGTGATCCTGCTGGTGATGGAGCAGGCCCGTTTGGGGAACCTCACGGCCGAATCCACCTTCCCTGCTCCCGTTCCCCAGCCAACCCACCCGCCTGGCAGTACCTAGGCCCTCCAAATGTCAACCAAGCTCCTACATCTGGGCAAGGCCAGCACATGGCTCGGCGAGGGGCTTGGTACCCACCTCAGCGGCCCGACAACCGCTTCCACCAGGAAGGGGATTTTTTTTCACCAGCCCCATTATGAGGATTTGTAGTTTTATTTTTTTGTGTCTAGGTTCCTGGTTTTGTGGATGTTTTATGTTAAATTTAATTTGCCATTATCCACCGCCCAAGTTTGTTTATTTCTACCTTTGTGCAACACTGCAAGTTTTCTTTATGGAGAGGAAATTGTTATACTGTCCCATTTAAGTGTGCACATTAATGAACGGAGATTCAGACTTTTCTTTGGATTAAAATATACTTTATGTTCAGACACCTTAAATATGTTGTCCATGATTTTTGCATTGTGGTTGCAAGTTGAAAAAACAATGTTTGACGCTGACCATCTATAGTAGGCCACATGCTGTATCTAGCACCACCTACATATGTAGAGGGCAATTCTACTTAAACCTTTTGTATGCAGCAGTAGCCTTCACTACTTATTGGTGTACCTACAAGGCCGCGGAGGTGTCCTTACCATCATTGTATGTTGTGCTAAAATGGGCCAATATTAATTGTGACAGGAGTAAACAGCTGGCAGATATCAAAGCGTAAATCAACATTTAAGGTTGATGGTGTAACAGCATTTCCGAAATACTATTATCACTTTCCCAATAAAGGATGGGTGGTTGCTTGGTCGACAGACGGCATGCTCACAATGTGCACCTTGTGTTACAACATGTGTTATGGACCCCTTCCTCTGCCTCAACCGATTGAGCCAATGAGTTGGCCTTGATGCCCTTAAAGACCAGCATAAACCTCCCATAATATTGAAATAATTGGGTCCGTACATAAAGGCACTGACTTACAGATTTGGTTACACATTTAATTGGTTGTTTAAAAGGGGCAATACTGTGCACAACAAGTACGCATTTGTGTTTCAGTGTAGGAAGAACCACAACTCGCTTGTGAGTCTCCAAATGTTGGACACTATAAGAAAAAATCCCAACGTGATAGCCACAACACAATCCCTATGGTCCAAATGTTGGACACTATAAGAAAAGAGCCCAACAGGGGCAAACAAAAAAAAAAACAAAGAATGCCAACATGGCTGAAAAAACATTTTTCGTGTCCAACATGGACAACACTCCATGTCCGCATGGAGCGTTAGAGGGTCCCATTCCCTCACCCTTATGGGAGCCCACCATCTTGTTGATGGCGCCCAGCCAGCATGTCAAGTAGGCGGCCCAGCTCTTGCAGATGTTGGTCAATGGCCGACTGCAGCTGTCGTAGAAAGTGGAACTGTGCCTCCAAATCTTCCACAACAGTAGGGACACCTGTATGTTGATGAAGAACACTTTTACAATGGGAACGTACATGGTTTTATTTTCAAAGTAATAATGAAAATATGCTACTTACGCTCTTGCTCCACATCCTCACAACTATCAGGGGTGGATGGGGATGCACTCAGACTCTCCCCCCAGCTGACCCTGCACGTTCACCATCTGCACAAACATTTATGAAAACATATAAGTTAGACCCTCCCAAAAAAAGCTCTGTCGATTAACACAATAATAACTCCAGTATTCAGGGTGTATACCCCATCAATACACACTTACCACCATAGTCAGTGAAGTCTGGGGCCCTATCCTCCTCAGCCCTCTCCTCCTCCACAGGGCCTGTTGGGGCCCGCACATCATCCTCTGCTGGCTCTGGGGACATGGCCACCCCTGGGCTGGGCACAGAGCTCGAAATGCTTGGAGGTGGTGTAACGGGCGGGCTGGGGCTCTGTGGCCAGATAATGTGGCCTGGTGGCAAAAGAGGGCCCGGGCTAGACGGTGGCCCATCATCCCTCCAAGCCAATTCCTCTTCCTCCGAAGCCTCCTGTGTCTAGGGTGGTGATGGCAGGTCGGTATCTGAGTGCAGCCAGTCCTCCGATGATGCTGCATCAGCCACCTCCTCCTCCTCATTGCTGGTGCCCGAGGGTGTCCCTGCTGGCTGCTGTAGGGGTGGGTTCTGGGGGCCAACTGCAGGTGGGCCAGGGTGTGGATCATCCTCGGAAGAAGATTCCTCGGCATCTGGGTTTGAAAGCACAAGGTCAAAGTTTGTAACAGAATGGTTTTCCACATTGTGGTTGCAAATGTTCATTGTGTGCCTATTGTCTTTAGCCCATTTTAAAAAATGCAACAACGTCAGGTTGGATGCATAGACTAATGTTGTATGCATGTAATGTGGGTGGGACACAAAATTATTCTTTACACGAGGGACACTACACTGGCAAGATATGTTGGCTTGTTTAAAAAAACCAACACATGCTCAGTGTATGTGTTTGGTATTTTGGGTTGACACATTAGCCAATGTGGGTTGCTCCATGGCTGCATTGACCTAAATTTGAAGTAATATTGTAGTTAGGGGTGCAACCTCAGGCTGGGTCTTAATTGTCCCCTGTGTAGGGTGCAACATCTGTGGGCCATTGTCGCATGTGTGGCCTTTAGATGGTACCTATTTAGTGTATGATCTTAGGTAATATGTAGGGTTGTGTTTTCAAATTTCACACAAGGATGTTGCATAAGCCAATTTTGCCCTGAAACATCAAAATGCAGGGCTTTGATATAGCGACCCATCCAGCCCTATTGCAATTGTGCCAAATTGGATGGCCAGTAAATGGCATCCAAGTTTACACAATCCAAATGTGTAATTTTTTAAAATGTATGCTACAATAGGAGCATGGACACAACTTTGCCACACCCTAAACCAGCATTACACATTTCCAGATTCAAAATTGGATGCCATTTATTGGGCTGTCAATATGGTCGTTTGGCCATAGGGCAGCATGTGGCCATATTTGGATCCAAGGCTGTTGGATTTGTAGGGCACACCATCGGCTTGCCAAATATTGTTTTTGAAAAATGCATAACATGGGGCCCTATGGAGCAGCTTCAGAGAAGACATTGGCTGTGTCTTGTCCCCGATTTGAAGGAACAGACCCTGGTCAGTACGGTAAAACTTGTCCAAACTGGAATGTCAGTGTTTTTCTAATTAGCCAAATGTTGCCAGAACTGTGACCGAGCCCCCGCCATTTCCCAGGGCCTCACGGTTTGTGAAGAGGTGTGCCACTGCAGTACAGCACCTGTGGTGCGGTCACAGTCACGTGACCCTAGTTTACCATGGTTTCACCTGCGAATATGTGACTTTGACATCAACGCAGGTCCTGTCCACATGAACAACACCTCTGGCAAAAACATGATGCCCCAGCAACCGGAAGGGGGTTCGGGAACACCTGAGAACCACATATTTTAGGTAGGAAAGCAGGACAACAGGAAAAGGAGGACAAGTAATGGGGGACATGAGGTGCCCACACACGGAAGAAGAGGGGTGAACACGGGACTTGAGGGTATCACACACAGGGGTGAACATGGGTGGCCAAGAGGTGTGAGGAGGGGGCAACACAGGGGTGATGAGGGGTGCACCAGGGGAGAACAGCTGGGACAGTCACATCAACTGATCCAGGGGAATGTCGGATGTGATGGGTGATTTGGATCCAACTGCAGGGATCAGTTCGATCCAATGCAGGCTGATTTATATTGGTCAGCCTCATTGGTTTCGATATTGAAGTGTGAAAGTAGCCTTATCCAATAATATAGTGAGGTTACGCCTGAGTCCTGCGTCCCAATTTGTGCTGGGCAGGAGTTTGGACTATTCGTGTTTGTGTGTAAACCACCAGGTGACACATTGTTCTCACATCCACATGGTGGGTCCAAACACAGTTTACAAATGTTGTTTGATGAGCATTATTTAGGGATTGGTCCTTGGACAAATGTATGTAAATTCCCAGTGTGGCCAACAATTTCTTTTACTGCCAGGTTTTAGCCAGCATGGCAAGGGGAGGGAGTGTACAGTCCCCTGGACTATATGTCACCTGTTCTCCCCAGTCCATGCCCTTGCCATGCTGCCTGTGACCTGCATTGAATTTTGTTTAAAACTGCACACTGAAGCTTGTCACTAATTTTAGGTAATTAGTTACATTTAGATGGACAGCTTTTATGAGGTTGGACGACCAGGCCGGAGTGTTGGCCCTGCATCCAAATTAGGCAGAATATATGCTAAAACATTGGTGGGGACAGGCCGGGGACCACACTATCCTTTGAATCTGTTGTGAGACATTGCTGTGTATTTTGATACATGTACATGTGCAGGCAGGGCCGGTTTTAGGCAAAGTGGGGCCCTAGGCAAAAGGTTAAAGTGGGCCCTAAATGCTCAGGCCACTTTCACATCTAACGCTTTGCTGCATTTTGCTCAATTTGCATTTCCATGCGTTTTTACCGCAAAAACGCATCAAAACGCATGCGTTTTTGTTCCCATTGATTTTAATGGAAACACATGCAAAAACGCATGTAAAAACGCATGTGCGTGTTCAAAAACAGAAAACGCATGCGTTTTTGCCAACGCTGCCCAAAACATCGGGGAAGACGTTTTGTGCTGCGTTCGCAAAAATGCATGCGTTTTGCGTTTTTGAAAACGCACATGCGTTTTGCATGCGTTTTTACATGCGTTCCCATTGAAATCAATGGGGGAAAAAACGCTAGCGTTTTTAATGCGTTTTTAGCGGTAAAAACGGCTAGAAAGGCAAATTTAGCAAAACGCACACCAACCTTAGATGTGGAACAGGCCGTAGTTATATGGTAAGAGTGACTTCATAAGTTGATTATCTAGGTCAGAATAAGAACATACTGAACATCATTTTTATTTCAATCATAAAAAAAAACTGAAATTTGTAAAAAAAAAAAAATATTTTTTTTTATTTTCCGAGACCCATGATGTTTTAATTTTTGAAGATACATAGATATGTGAGGGCTTACTTTATGTGCCCTGAGCTGACATTTTTACTGATACCATTTTGAGTCAGATACAACATTTTGATCGCCTTTTATTGCATTTTATTGTAACAACGTGGTGGCCTAAAAAACATAATTCTGGCGTTTTTATTTTTTTCCCATTACGCCATTTACCAATTGGATTAATTTACTTCATATATTGACAGATTAGATTCTTACGAACGCAGCGATACCAAATATGTGTATTTTTACATTTTTTTCACTGTTTTATTGCTATTTTCAGTTCAGCTCCTTTGGGGCCCCTAAGAGAGTGGGGGTCCTAGGCAACTGCCCAGTCTGCCCCCCCCTAACGCCGGCCCTGTGTGCAGGTGTGTGTTTGGACCCAACATTTACTCACCACGCATCCTGGCAATCCGGGCACGGATGTCCACAATGCGGCCGGACACTTATATTTTAGGTCGCAATCTTGTGCTGGATCGCCTTCACAGCCCTCTCCACACACAGCTGGCGGCGCAGGGCCCGCTGAATCTTCAGCACAGTGCTGCGGTTGCGCAGCCTCGGATGCCGGTGGGGTGGTGTGGCCCCAATAATCTAATCGATCGCAATGATCGATTAAGATCATGAGCTCCGCCATCCCCCACGTGGCAGCGCGGCGTGTTGCGGCCATGACTGAGCTGCAATGGGCATGGGAGGAGCTAGCACCTTGCAGGCGGAATGAAACTGAAACCAACTTCATTCCGTCAGGACCGTCCCATTGCGTGACGTTACAAAACTTAAAGGCGACCTATCGCGGCGTAACACGGCAATAACCACTTCTGTGTCACCTACTGGACAATATCCCATGGGCGTGACGTAGCGCCACGATGTGTGTGCCGCGTCCGGCAATATTGTTTGGGTGTATGACAAGGTGGACACTATAGCAAGCTCATGTACCACGCAGGTTCTATTATCAGGTTGACACACTTGTGGGTGCACATTAAGTTCTACATGACAAATGCGTGATAGTGCAGCCGACCCTATGTGTGGTGCTGAAGACAGCTCTTCAAAAATGGCGCCCTGTGAGGACAGCCAATGGGAACGCATCATCTTCCACTAATGCGAGCTAGTGTCAAAGCAGCCAATTCGAAACCATTAAGGTTAACGAATCACAACTGAGGAGGCGACACAATGAGAAATTCCTGCCATGCCTACGTGCTAGATTTAGCCATCGCGCAGTTCCTAACGTGTATACGATATCGGTTGTTTAGACACGTCGATTCTGTTTATCTAATGAGTCGACATCTCAGATGTGAGGTCCGGAGCTCAGATCTCGATCTTGCGATTTGATCATGTATCGTTCGTCGTATCTTGCCGTCACACGCACAGACATCGTTCAAGCGATGTTTAATCTGGCGCGTTCAAGCGATATGTTTCAAGATATCGTAGCGTGTGACGGCCGCTTACAACTGCACAAGGATCAGAGGGGGTGAACACTAGTCAGCCCAGCAACCAACTAAAGATACACACCAGGGAAACAAACGAACAAAGAGGGAAGGGAAGAAACACTTAGCTTGACAAGATCCACACAGTAATCCAACAGAAACTCCAGGATTCACTACTTGAGCTGAGAAGCTACCGCCAAACACCTGACAAGCTATCACCATCAGTGCATCCTGGGAGTCAAGGGGTATAAATAGACAGCTCAAGTTAAGAGATCATCTGTGTCCTAGTGACCTCCAGATTTCACAAAAAAAATGCCTCTTAAAGCGACAGAGACTTTTTTAGGATTTTGACTGTTTGGCCAAACGACGCAACCTTTTGCGAGTGGCATATACACTCTCATCAGTTCCTCCTGACACACCCGTGACTGCACCACGTTTTAAGGACCATGCTGGACATGTTGTACATTTTTATCACTTGTGGTTCTAAAAATCATTTTAGAATTCAACCACGAAATACATCATAGCAGTCTTGGCAAATGATTCATAGACATATTTAGCAATGTATACATTTAAAGGAAGTCGCCATCAGATGTTATTTGTGGATCTGAACTTTGTTATATTTGTTTGCAATAGCAAACATGACAACATCAAAAATGATAATTTCTTCCAGATTCAGTGTTAGGCATAAAAAGTGTCATTTCTATATGATGTTCAAATGCGTTCATTTCTCATGTCATTATATTCATATTTCTATTTTTTTGACATCCATATATCATCTGTTTTTGGTGTTTTTTTTTTTAGTTTTTTTTTAATAACCAAGGCCTATAATTGTGAAAATGGGTGCAATATGAATTGTGTCAAAACACACCCATGATACTTAATGGCTCATCTGCATTGTGTTTTAGCTGTCATATGGTCCGTCAATCCATGTAGAAAGTGGAGGATACTGGAAACACAAAAAAAGGCGCGAAAAAGTCTTACCTGGGTGGGATCAGATAAACAGGTATGACAATCGCTAGGGCAGTTGTGAAGAGTCACAACTACTATAAACATCACATGGTTTAATTCCAATGGCTGCTGCAGCCCCCGTGGTCAAATATCAGGAAGGGGAGTAAAGAAAGGGGTTAATACACTGCGCTGCTGTATATGGAATGCATGATAAAATAATAAAGTGATTTAATTCTATGCATTTTGGAGTCATAGCCCCTTCTTCAGGAAAAATCACATCTGTCCATCTGTAATTAATCCTGAAGAAGGAACAACGGCTTCAAAACACATAGAATTAAATAATTGTATTATTTTATCCTGGTTTCAAGCCTTTATTCCATATATCGCAGTGCGGTGGATAAACCCCTTTCTGTATTTTCCTTCCTGAAATCCATTCATGTAATGAAGCTTATTGGTTAATACAAGTGCTGTCTGTTATTGTATGTAGACAGCACCAGGATGCAAAAAAATGCTTCTCTGAACATGCTAATTTATGGGGTCTATATTGTTGCTAACATAAAGTCTTATTTATTACGGTTCCTGTATTTTCTGCTATAACTGCTTGAATCCTGCCTGCGTTCTGCCAAATGTTACTACTAAATCAAGCTGTGCCCACCTAAGGAAAAATACAGAGTTAAACAAGGTTCATCATTTCACAGCAGTCTTCTGCCTCCCACATTCTAGGAATGAAAAATAATTTCAGTCATTTTAAAACTTTAAGCAATATTTTGACTGAGAGCATGGCCAGCACAAACAGCATGAGACAGACTGCACTTGATGCAGAATGACACTTGACCTCATTTATCAAGTGTTGGACACATTAATATAACATACATGGACTGAAAAAATGGATAAAATATTACAATTTACCATGTCACAGTTTTTTCTATAACTTTTACAGATACTTTTTATTCTTTCTAAAGGCTCAATAGCCAAGAAACTGATAATAAACAGAATTTTTAAAGGGTTGAAAAAACATTTATCACAATAAGAATATATTCACCCTAGATGGTGGCCCGATTCTAATGCGTCGGGTATTCTAGAGTATGTACAGTTGTGGCCAAAAGTATTGACACCCCTGCAATTCTGTCAGATAATACTCAGTTTCTTCCTGAAAATGATTGCAATCACAAATTCTTTGGTATTATTATCTTCATTTAATTTGTCTTCAATTAAAAAACACAAAAGAGAAAGAAGCAAAAAGCAAAACATTGATCATTTCACACAAAACTCCAAAAATGGGCTAGACAAAAGTATTGGCACCCTCAACCTAATACTTGGCTGCACAACCTTTAGCCAAAATAACTGATCAACCGCTTGCGGTAGTCATCAATGAGTTTCTTACAATGCTCTGCTGGAATTTTAGACCATTTTTCTTTGGCAAACTGCTCCAGGTTCCTGATATTTGAAGGGTGCCTTCTCCAAACTGCCATTTTTAGATCTCTCCACAGGTGTTCTATGGATTCAGGTCTGGACTGATTGCTGGCCACCTTAGAAGTCTCCAGTGCTTTCTCTCAAACCATTTTCTAGTGCTTTTTGAAGTGTGTTTTGGGTCATTGTCCTGCTGGAAGACCCATGACCTCTGAGGGAGACCCAGCTTTCTCAACTGGGCCCTACATTATGCTGCAAAATTTGTTGGTAGACTTCAGACTTCATAATGCCATGCACACAGTCAAGCAGTCCAGTGGCAGCAAAGCAACCCCAAAACATCAGGGAACCTGCGCCATGTTTGACTGTAGAGACTTTGTTCTTTTCTTTGAATGCCTCTTTTTTTCTCCTGTAAACTCTATGTTGATGCCTTTGCCCAAAAAGCTCTACTTTTGTCTCATCTGACCAGAGAACATTCTTCCAAAACATTTTAGGCTTTCTCAGGTAAGTTTTGGCAAACTCCAGCCAGGCTTTTTTTATGTCTCGGGGTAAGAAGTGGGGTCTTCCTAGGTATCCTACCATACAGTCACTTTTCATTCAGACGCCGACGGATAGTACGGATTGACACTGTTGTACCCTCGGACTGCAGGGCAGCTTGAACTTGTTTGGATGTTAGTCGAGGTTCTTTATCCACCATCCGCACAATCTTGCGTTGAAATCTCTCGTCAATTTTTCTTCTCCGTCCACATCTAGGGAGGTTAGCCACAGTGCCATGGGCTTTAAACTTCTTGATGACACTGCGCACGGTAGACACAGGAACATTCAGGTCTTTGGAGATGGACTTGTAGCCTTGAGATTGCTCATGCTTCCTCACAATTTGGTTTCTCAAGTCCTCAGTCAGTTCTTTGATCTTCTTTCTTTTCTCCATGCTCAATGTGGTACACACAAGGACACAGGTCAGAGGTTGAGTCAACTTTAATCCATGTCAACTGGCTGCAAGTGTGATTTCGTTATTGCCAACACTTGTTAGGTACCACAGGTAAGTTACAGGTGCTGTTAATTACACAAATAGGAGAAGCATCACATGATTTTTCTAACAATGGCAATACTTTTGTCCACCCCCTTTTTTATGTTTGGTGTGGAATTAGATCCAATTTGGCTTTAGGACAAATATTTTTGTGATTTTTCATGAAGACAAATTAAATGAAGATAATAATACCAAAGAATTTGTGATTGCAATCATTTTCAGGAAGAAACTGAGTATTATCTGACAGAATTGCAGGGGTGTCAATACTTTTGGCCACAACTGTATGTAGTTTATTTATAAAGATTTAAGAATAATGCAAAGCGAAGCTGAATTTAAATCCTGCGCCAATATCGCCGATTGCTGGCAACCAACCGGGTGCAACCAATCAGCGAAGCGTGGTTGAAATCCCGCACCAATTTGTGGGTTTGGGGAACAGCGGCCGAGTGGGGCAGGAGGGGGCGGGGGGCCCCTCCTGCCCGCACCCGGCCACTATTCCCCGGCCCCCTCCTGCCCGCAGCAGAGTGCTTAGCAGAGTATACGGCGGCTCAGTGGTTAGCAGAGTATACGGCGGCTCAGTGGTTAGCAGAGTATACGGTGGCTCAGTGGTTAGCAGAGTATATGGCGGCTCAGTGGTTAGCAGAGTATACCGCGGCTCAGTGGTTAGCAGAGTATACAGGGGCTCAGTGATTACCACAGTATATGCTGGCTCAGTGGTTAGCACTGTATATGGAGCCTCAGTGGTTAGCACTCTATGGTGGCTCAGTGGTTGGCACTGTATATGGTGGCTCAATAATTAGAACAGTAATGTGGCTCAGTGGTTAGCACAGTATGGTGGCTCAGTGGTTAGCACTGTATGGTGGCTCAGTGGTTAGCACTGTATGGTGGCTTAGTGGTTAGCACTCTATGGTGGCTCAGTAGTTAGCACTGTGCAGTGGGTCAGTGTTTAGCAAAGTATAGTGGCTCAGTGGTTAGCACAGTATATGGTGCTCATGGTTAGCACGTACGGTGGCTCAGTGGTTTGCACAGTATGGTGGCTCAGAGGTTTGCACAGTACGGTGGCTCAGTGGTTAGCACAGTACGGTGGCTCAGTGGTTAGCACAGTACGGTGGCTCAGTGCTTAGCACAGTACTTTGGCTCAGTGGTTAGCACAGTGCGGTGGCTCAGTGGTTAGCACTGCGCGGTGGCTTAGTGGTCAGCGCAGGATTGAGGCCGAGTGGTCAGCGCAGGATGAGGTTGAGTGATCAGTGCAGGATGGAGGCCGAGTGGTCAGCAGAAGATGGGAGGGCCAAGTGGTCAGCAGAGGATGGAGGCTGAGTGGTCAGCAGGGGATGGAGGCTCGGTGGTCAGCAGAGGATGGAGGCTTGGTGGTCAGCAGAGGATGGAGGCTCGGTGGTCAGCAGAGGATGGAGGCTCGGTGGTCAGCGCAGGATGGAGGCTCGGTGGTCAGTGCAGGTTGGAGGCTCGGTGGTCAGCGCAGGATAATAATAAAGCTAATAATAAAGCTTTATTTATATAGCGCCAACATATTCCGCAGCGCTTTACAATGTAGGGTTAGAGTACAGAAAATACAGTACGTAATTACAGTAGAGAACAAATAAAGTACAATAATTGGATACAAAACAATAGGCATAGAATCAATGTGAAAAAAATACAATAAATAAAGCAAGAAATGAAGGTGACCCTGCTCAATAGAGCTTACAATCTACAACAGGATAGGGGTTGCACAAGGTGCCGGGGCTTATTGCACTGATGGTCCAGGCATCTTGAGGAAATGGGGCATAGGGCTAAGCTTACATGGATGGTCATCAGACAGTCTGTGTAGACCTTTATGGTTTGGTGGAGTTTGTAGAAGAGTAATGTCCAGATAGCCCATTCACTGTCTACAGTACAATGGACTTCTATTAGGGAGTATGATAGGCCACCTTAAAAAGATGCGTTTTTAGGGATCGTCTGAAGCCATGCAAGTTGTGGATAGTCCTGGTTTCTTTGGGTAAAGCATTCCAGAGGTTTGGTGCAGCTCTGGAAAAGTCTTGGAGCGGGAGTGGGAGGATCGGATTAGTGCAGATGTTAGTCGAAGGTCATTTGAGGAACGTAGAGACGGGTGGGGTGATAGACAGAGATGAGGGAGGAGAGGTAGGGGGGTGCTGCTCTGTGAAGAGCTTTGTGGGTGAGAACAAGCAATTTGAATTTGATCCTGTAGTATACGGGCAGCCAGTGCAATGACTGGCACAGAGCAGAGGCATCTGAGTAACGATTGGCCAGATGGGTGATCCTGGCTGCTGCATTAAGGATGGACTGGAGAGGAGAAAGTCTGGTGAGGGGGAGGCCGCTTAATAGAGAGTTGCAATAGTCAAGGCGGGAATGGATTAGGGCCACGGTGAGGGTTTTTGTTGTTTCCAGGGTGAGAAAGGGGCGGACTCTAGAGATATTCTTCAGGTGTAAGCGACAGGAGCGGACGAGAGATTGCGTGTGGGAGGAGAAGGAGAGATCGGTGTCAAACATAACACCCAGACAGCGAGCCTGCTGTCTAGGCGTTATCATGGTGCCGCATACTGAGAGAGAGATGTCTGATTTAGGGAGGTTAGTGGATGGGGGGAGCAGAAGAAGTTCAGTTTTGGAAAGGTTTAGTTTCAATTAGAGAGTGGACATGATATTGGAAACTGCAGCTAGACAGTCATTGGTGTTCTTTAATACCGCTGGGGTAAGGTCAGGGGCTGAAGTGTATAGTTGTGTGTCATCAGCATAAAGATGGTACTGAAAGCCAAATCTGCTGATGGTCTGTCCAATCGGGGCCGTGTAGAGAGAGAAGAGGAGAGGGCCAAGGACTGAACCCTGAGGGACCCCAATAGTGAGGGGAAGAGGGGAAGAAGTGGAGCCAGCAAAGGATACACTGAAAGAGCGGTCAGAAAGATAGGAGGAGAGCCAGGAGAGAGCAGTGTCCTTTATGCCAATGGAGTGCAGCATAAAGAGTAGGAGCTGATGGTCGACAGTGTCAAAAGCTGCAGAGAGATCAAGGAGAATAAGCAGAGAGTGGTCACCATTATGTTTTGCTGTCAGAAGGTCATTGGTCATTTTGATGAGGGCAGTTTCTGTGGAGTGAAGGGGGCGGAAACCAGACTGTAATGGATCTAGAAGAGAGTGAGCGGAGAGGTAACGGGTGAGGCGGGAATAGACCAGGCGCTCCAAGAGTTTAGAGATGAAGGGGAGATCGGAGACTGGTCTGTAGTTATTTGTGCAGGTTGGGTCGAGAGTGGTTTTCTTTAATAATGGAGTAATGATCGAGTGTTTGAAGGAGGAGGGGAAAATGCCAGAAGAGAGGGAGAGATTGAAGATTTTGGTTAGATGAGTGGTAACGACTGGAGAGAGGGACTGGAGCAGATGTGAGGGAATGGGGTCAGTAGTGCATGTGGTGGGACGAGAGGAAGAAAGGAGCCTGGAGACTTCTTCTTCTGTGACTGGGTCAAATGTGGAGAGTGAACCGGAGGAGATGTGGGGAAGAATGGGGTGGCAGCGCTTGGAGGCAGAGAGCTGATTTCCTGGCGGATGTTGTCTATTTTCTCCATGAAGTAGGAAGCCAGGTCATCAGCACAGAGGTCAGTGATGGGGGCCTGCACTTTAGGACTGAGGAGAGAGTGAAAGGTGTCAAAGAGTTTTTTTTGGATTGTTGGATAGTGAGGAGACCAGGGTGGTGAAGTAGGTCTGTTTGGCAAGTTGAAGGGCAGAGTTGTAGGTTTTTAGCATGAATTTATAGTGGATAAAGTCTCCTGGTGAGCGAGTTTTCCTCCATAGACGTTCAGCACTCCTGAAGCATCGCTGGAGGAATCGAGTTTGTGGTGTGAGCCAGGGCTGTTTTGTTCTCTGTTTGGAGGTTCTGCGGGTGAGGGGCGCTACTTGGTCCAGGGAGCTTCTGAGAGAGTCATTTTAGTGATTTACTGCCTGATCTGGAGAGGAGATTGAAGAGATTGGGGACAGAGATGAGATGAGGAAGTCTGTGAGTGCTTGAGGGTTAATGGCCTGTAGATTTCTGGATGTGTGATAGGTAGGATTGGTCTGTGTTGGCCGAGGGTTAGTGAGTGAGAAGGAAAGAATGTTGTGGTCAGAGAGTAGAGTTGAGTTATCCAAGGGGGAGGATGAGCAGAGCCGGGTAAAGACAAGGTCAAGGGCGTTACCGTTTTCGTGTGTCTTAGAGGTTGAGAGCTGTGATAGGCCAAGAGAGGTAGTTAGAGATAGGAGCTGGGATGCAGATGGGGAGATGGGGCTGTTTATGGGAATGTTAAAGTGTCCCAGAATAAGGGTGGAGGCTGGGTGGTCAGCGCAGGATGGAGGCAGGGTGGTCAGCGCAGGATGGAGGCAGGGTGGTCAGTGCAGGATGGAGGCAGGGTGGTCAGCACAAGATAGAGGCTCGGTGGTCAGTGCAGGATGGAGGCTCGGTGGTCAGCACAGGATGAAGGCTCGGTGGTCAGCAGAGGATGGAGGCAGAGTGGTCAGCAAAGAATGGAGGCAGAGTGTTCAGCGCAGGATGGAGGGCCAGTGGTCAGCACAGGATGGAGGGCCAGTGGTCAGTGCAGGATGGAGGCAGACTGGTCAGCGCAGGATGGAGGCAGAGTGCTCAGCGCAGGATGGAGGCAGGGTGGTCAGCACAGGATGGAGGCTTGGTGGTCAGCAGAGAATGGAGGCTCAGTGGTCAGCAGAGGATGGAGGCTCATGGTCAGCAGAGGATGGAGGCTCAGTGGTCAGCGCAGGATGGAGGCTCAGTGGTCAGCACAGGATGGAGGCAGAGTGGTCAGTGCAGGATGGAGGCAGAGTGGTCAGCGCAGGATGGAGGACCAGTGGTCAGAATACGTCCATCCCCACTCCCATCTGCTCCGGTCTCGCCCGCACCCGGTGTTTAGATCGCCGCCGGAAGCTACAGCAGGTAATGAGCGGTCATGTGATAGGTGGGCTGAAGTGACGTGCACAGAGCCTATCACATGACCGCTCATTACCTGCTGTAGCTTCCGGCGGCAATCTAAACACCAGTTGTGGATGAGACCGAAACGGCGGGGATCAGGGGGGGGAGAATGAGCGGGAGGGAAATGGAGCAGTGGGTGGCAGCGGTGGGCAAGAGGGGGCCGGAGGTGGGCACACCCGCTCCAGCTTGCAGCTGTTTTGCATACACTGCGCTCATTGGTTGCCGCGGCTGGCGGCGACCAATGAGCGCTGGCGTGCGATTTCGGCCTCAGACGGAAGTGGCCGCAAGACAATTATATAGAAGATTTGATAGGTTTGTTGCAGAAATTCCTATGCCTGAAAATCGATTCCATTTACCAAAATGGGTTGTTTCAAAGCACAAAGTGCCACATGTGAATAAACCCCCAACAAATAAGAAGTATTTTCACCAACACATCAAACTTTTCATGTCATCAAAATAATCAAATGCAATTATTGTCAGTTGACATTGAAAAGAAGGGAAATAGAATTGTTTTATAAATGTCTTGAATACTATGTGCAATATTCCTAAGAACATGTGTAAGGAATTTGGAGTCTTGATTTAGAATCTTAGCACAATTATGAACAACTTACAACAATGGAACTCAAAAACCCATCAATTTAATGCTTCCACCTCAACATCACCGGAGCTGCTGCAACCACCAACATACTGTCTATTTCCCCATCATTCTGTAGAATGTAAGCTTGAAAGGGCAGAGTCCTTTTCACTCTGTACGAGTTTGTCATTGTTAATTTGCATACTGTAATCAATATTTGTATTTTGTACGTAACCCTTTCTCATGTACAGTGCCATGGAATTAAAGGGGGACTCCAGGGAGATAAAAAAAAAAACTTTCTATGTTCCCTGCACTCCTATACAATAATGCTGAGCTGTCTGTTACACTTGTATAATGTTTAGAACTCATATAAAACACTTATTTACTAACTGCTCCTTACCCATCATCCCTCTTGTATGGGACAAAACATCACACCTGATTGTGAAGCTCCCTCACCCCCGCAGTAAGCATCAGTGAGTCCAATAACAGACGCTTCATCATTCAATCATGTGGGCGTGACATCACAGAATGTCCCACACTGAGCCACTTTCTGAACATCTGCTTCTGCACAAAGAGCAACGGGCATGAATACACCTCCCCTCACAATAGGACTATCTGTGACACGTCGTCCACTTGATTGTACGAGGAAGGGTCTGCTATTGGATGTGCTAAAGCTTACTGCGGAGGGAGGGGGAGAGCTGCACAATCAGGCGTGACATATTGTCCCATGTGGTAGGGGTAACGGATAAGGAGCAGTTAGTGATTAAGTGATTTACAGTCATGGCCAAACGTTTTGAGAATTATACAAATATTAATTTTAACAAAGTCTACTGCTTCAGTTTTTCTAAAGGCAATTTGCATATACTCCAGAATGTCATAAAGAGTGATCAGCTTAATAGCATTTACTTGCTAAGTCAATATTTGCCTAGAAAATGAACTTTAACCCCCAAAACACATTTCAACATCATTGCAGTCCTGCCCTAAAAGGAGCAGCTAACATCGTTTTAGTGATTGTTCCATTAACACAGGTGTGGGTGTTGATGAGGACAGGGCTGGCAAACAATCAGTCATGATTAAGTAAGAATGACACCACTGGACACTTTAAAAGGAGGCTGGTGCTTGGTATCATTGTTTCTCTTCAGTTAACCATGGTTATCTCTAAAGAAACACGTGCAGCCTTCATTGCACTGCACAAAAAAGGCCTAACAGGGAAGAGTATTGCAGCTAGAAAGATTGCACCTCAGTCAACAATCTATCACATCATCAAGAACTTCAAGGAGAGAGCTTCCATTGTTGTCAAAAAGGCTTTAGGGCGCCCAAGAAAGACCAGCAAGTGCCAGGACCGTATCTTAAAACTGTTTCAGCTGCGGGATCGGACTACCAGCAGTGCCGAGCTTGCTCAGGAATGGCTGCAGGCTGGTGTGAGTGCTTCTGCACGCACTGTGAGGCGGAGACTCTTTGAGCAAGGCCTGGTTTCAAGGAGGGCAGCAAAGAAGCCACTTCTCTCCAGAAAAAACATCAGGGACCGACTGATATTCTGCAAAAGGTACAGGGAGTGGACTGCTGAGGACTGGGGTAAAGTCATTTTCTCTGATGAATCCCCTTTTCGATTGTTTGGGACATCTGGAAAACAGCTTATTCGGAGAAGAAGAGGTGAGCGCTACCACCAGTCTTGTCTCATGGCAACTGTAAAGCATCCTGAAACCATTCATGTGTGGGGTTGCTTCTCAGCCAAGGGAATCGGCTCACTCACAGTCTTGCCTAAAAACACACCATGAATAAAGAATGGTACCAGAATGTCCTCCAAGAGCAACTTCTCCCAACCATCCAAGAGCAGTTTGGCGCCCAACAATGCCTTTTCCAGCATGATGGAGCACCTTGCCATAAAACATAGGTGATAACTAAATGGCTCAGGGAACAAAACATAGAGATTTTGGGTCCATGGCCTGGAAACTCCCCAGATCTTAATCCCATTGAGAACTTGTGGTCAATCATCAAGAGACGGGTGGACAAACAAAAACCAACAAATTCTGCCAAAATGCAAGCATTGATTATGCAAGAATGGACTGCTATCAGTCAGGATTTGGTCCAGAAGTTGATTGAGAGCATGCCAGGGAGAATTGCAGAGGTCCTGAAGAAGAAGGGTCAACAATGCAAATATTGACTTGCTGCATTAACTCATTCTAACTGTCAATATAACATTTTGGTACTCATAATATGATTGCAATTATATTTCTGTATGTGATATAAACATTAGTGATGAGCGAGTACTAAAATGCTCGGGTGCTCGAAGCTCGGGCCGAGCATCCCGAGATACTCGTGTACTCGGCCCGAGTAACGAGCCCAATGTTATCCTATGGGAGACACGAGTATTTTTATGAAATGACTGCCGGCTGCCTGGAAAAACCCTAAAAATGTCACAAAAGTCTCAGAAGAGTGCTGAAATGACATGGCAACACCATGGGGAAGACCCCTGGAAGCATTTCTCACTCAAAAGTCACAGCTGTGAACAATGTTGTCCGAGTTTCACGCCAATTTTACGGAGTGTCCAGAAAACCTTCCAAAATGACACCAAAATGAATATTTAGGGTGGAAATGTTAAGGGCACATACCCAATAGTGAGATACAGCTGGTGTATGTTACTTTTTGTGATTACATGAAAGATTTTACGTGAAAACATTGTGCGGCACTCCGATGACCCTGACAAGAGACGTACATGAAGCCCTGTCTAGAAATAATGTGCCCATTTTGAAGAACTGGGTCTATTGTAGTATCTTCCTTTGCCAGGGCAGTCCAAAATTGGGAGGTTCACCAATGCCCTGGATACAGACATGCAGGATGGCCTGTAAACAAGAACTGGGTGTATTGTAGTATAGCCCATTGGCCAGGGCAGCCAAAAATTGGGAGGTTCAACAATGATCCATGCTTACAGACATGTAGTAGGGCCTGTAACCCTCAAGTGGGTGTATTGTAGTATAGCCCTTTGGCCAGGGCAGACAAAAATTGGGAGGTTCAACAATGACCCATGCATACAGACATGTAGTAGGGCCTGTAACCCTCAAGTGGGTGTATTGTAGTATAGCCCTTTGGCCAGGGCAGCCAAAAATTGGGAGGTTCAACAATGACCCATGCATACAGACATGTAGTAGGGCCTGTAACCCTCAAGTGGGTGTATTGTAGTATAGCCCTTTGGTCAGGGTAGACAAAAATTGGGAGGTTCAACAATGACCCATGCATACAGACATGTAGTAGGGCCTGTAACCCTCAAGTGGGTGTATTGTAGTAGAGCCCTTAGGTCAGGGCAGCCAAAAATTGGGAGGCTCCTCTTTGTCCCTGGATGGAGACGTGCAGGAGGGCCTGTTAAGAAGAACTGGGTGTATTGTAGTAGAGCCCTTTGGTCAGGGCAGCCAAAAATTGGGAGGCTCCTCTTTGTCCCTGGATGGAGATGTGCAGGAGGGCCTGTTAAGAAGAACTGGGTGTATTGTAGTAGAGCCCTTTGGTCAGGGCAGCCAAAAATTGGGAGGTTCAACAATGACCCATGCATACAGACATGTAGTAGGGCCTGTAACCCTCAAGTGGGTGTATTGTAGTAGAGCCCTTTGGTCAGGGCAGCCAAAAATTGGGAGGTTCAACAATGACCCATGCATACAGACATGTAGTAGGGCCTGTAACCCTCAAGTGGGTGTATTGTAGTATAGCCCTTTGGCCAGGGCAGCCAAAAATTGGGAGGTTCAACAATGACCCATGCATACAGACATGTAGTAGGGCCTGTAACCCTCAAGTGGGTGTATTGTAGTAGAGCCCTTTGGTCAGGGCAGCCAAAAATTGGGAGGTTCAACAATGACCCATGCATACAGACATGTAGTAGGGCCTGTAACCCTCAAGTGGGTGTATTGTAGTATAGCCCTTTGTTCAGGGTAGACAAAAATTGGGAGGTTCAACAATGACCCATGCATACAGACATGTAGTAGGGCCTGTAACCCTCAAGTGGGTGTATTGTAGTATAGCCCTTTGGTCAGGGCAGCCAAAAATTGGGAGGTTCAACAATGACCCATGCATACAGACATGTAGTAGGGCCTGTAACCCTCAAGTGGGTGTATTGTAGTATAGCCCTTTGGTCAGGGCAGCCAAAAATTGGGAGGTTCAACAATGACCCATGCATACAGACATGTAGTAGGGCCTGTAACCCTCAAGTGGGTGTATTGTAGTAGAGCCCTTTGGTCAGGGCAGCCAAAAATTGGGAGGTTCAACAATGACCCATGCATACAGACATGTAGTAGGGCCTGTAACCCTCAAGTGGGTGTATTGTAGTATAGCCCTTTGGCCAGGGCAGCCAAAAATTGGGAGGTTCAACAATGACCCATGCATACAGACATGTAGTAGGGCCTGTAACCCTCAAGTGGGTGTATTGTAGTAGAGCCCTTTGGTCAGGGCAGCCAAAAATTGGGAGGTTCAACAATGACCCATGCATACAGACATGTAGTAGGGCCTGTAACCCTCAAGTGGGTGTATTGTAGTATAGCCCTTTGTTCAGGGTAGACAAAAATTGGGAGGTTCAACAATGACCCATGCATACAGACATGTAGTAGGGCCTGTAACCCTCAAGTGGGTGTATTGTAGTATAGCCCTTTGGTCAGGGCAGCCAAAAATTGGGAGGTTCAACAATGACCCATGCATACAGACATGTAGTAGGGCCTGTAACCCTCAAGTGGGTGTATTGTAGTAGAGCCCTTTGGTCAGGGCAGCCAAAAATTGGGAGGTTCAACAATGACCCATGCATACAGACATGTAGTAGGGCCTGTAACCCTCAAGTGGGTGTATTGTAGTATAGCCCTTTGTTCAGGGTAGACAAAAATTGGAAGGTTCAACAATGACCCATGCATACAGACATGTAGTAGGGCCTGTAACCCTCAAGTGGGTGTATTGTAGTAGAGCCCTTAGGTCAGGGCAGCCAAAAATTGGGAGGCTCCTCTTTGTCCCTGGATGGAGACGTGCAGGAGGGCCTGTTAAGAAGAACTGGGTGTATTGTAGTACAGCCCTTTGGTCAGGGCAGCCAAAAATTGGGAGGTTCAACAATGACCCATGCATACAGACATGTAGTAGGGCCTGTAACCCTCAAGTGGGTGTATTGTAGTATAGCCCTTTGTTCAGGGTAGACAAAAATTGGAAGGTTCAACAATGACCCATGCATACAGACATGTAGTAGGGCCTGTAACCCTCAAGTGGGTGTATTGTAGTAGAGCCCTTAGGTCAGGGCAGCCAAAAATTGGGAGGCTCCTCTTTGTCCCTGGATGGAGACGTGCAGGAGGGCCTGTTAAGAAGAACTGGGTGTATTGTAGTAGAGCCCTTTGGTCAGGGCAGCCAAAAATTGGGAGGTTCAACAATGACCCATGCATACAGACATGTAGTAGGGCCTGTAACCCTCAAGTGGGTGTATTGTAGTATAGCCCTTTGTTCAGGGTAGACAAAAATTGGGAGGTTCAACAATGACCCATGCATACAGACATGTAGTAGGGCCTGTAACCCTCAAGTGGGTGTATTGTAGTATAGCCCTTTGGTCAGGGCAGCCAAAAATTGGGAGGTTCAACAATGACCCATGCATACAGACATGTAGTAGGGCCTGTAACCCTCAAGTGGGTGTATTGTAGTAGAGCCCTTTGGTCAGGGCAGCCAAAAATTGGGAGGTTCAACAATGACCCATGCATACAGACATGTAGTAGGGCCTGTAACCCTCAAGTGGGTGTATTGTAGTAGAGCCCTTAGGTCAGGGCAGCCAAAAATTGGGAGGCTCCTCTTGTCCCTGGATGGAGACGTGCAGGAGGGCCTGTTAAGAAGAACTGGGTGTATTGTAGTAGAGCCCTTTGGTCAGGGCAGCCAAAAATTGGGAGGTTCAACAATGACCCATGCATACAGACATGTAGTAGGGCCTGTAACCCTCAAGTGGGTGTATTGTAGTATAGCCCTTTGTTCAGGGTAGACAAAAATTGGGAGGTTCAACAATGACCCATGCATACAGACATGTAGTAGGGCCTGTAACCCTCAAGTGGGTGTATTGTAGTATAGCCCTTTGTTCAGGGTAGACAAAAATTGGGAGGTTCAACAATGACCCATGCATACAGACATGTAGTAGGGCCTGTAACCCTCAAGTGGGTGTATTGTAGTATAGCCCTTAGGTCAGGGCAGCCAAAAATTGGGAGGCTCCTCTTTGTCCCTGGATGGAGACGTGCAGGAGGGCCTGTTAAGAAGAACTGGGTGTATTGTAGTAGAGCCCTTTGGTCAGGGCAGCCAAAAATTGGGAGGCTCCTCTTTGTCCCTGGATGGAGACGTGCAGGAGGGCCTGTTAAGAAGAACAGGGTGTATTGTAGTGTAGCCCTTTTGTCAGGGCAGCCAAAAATTTGGAGGCTCCTCTTTGTCCCTGGATAGAGACGTGTAGGAGTACCTAAAAATATTTTTCCCATTGAAAAGGAGCGGGTCTCCTGTCGTTGTAATGACCATTCTAACAGAATGGGCTACAAAATTTACCACTGTGCGTATACCTCAAACAAGAGCCTAACTATTCTAACGCTCATCATGGTGTCACATGAGGAGAAGGAGTAGGAGTCCAGCGATTAGCCAAAGTACGGAAGTGTCTACCCATTGGTGAGTGGAGGTACATGTCAAATTCAAATAACAAAATAAAATTCAGTTGTCATTTGCTGGTGGTGTGGTGAAGTCTGGCCCAATCCAACCCTTGTTCATCTTGATCAGAGTGAGCCTGTCCGCATTTTCAGTTGACAGGCGGGTGCGTTTATCAGTGATGATTCCACCTGCTGCACTGAAAACACGCTCTGATAAAACGCTAGCGGCAGGGCAGGCCAGGACTTCCAAGGCGTAGAGAGCCAATTCATGCCACGTGTCGAGCTTGGAGACCCAATAATTGAAAGGCACCGATGAATCTCGCAGTACAGTTGTTCGATCTGCAAGGTACTCCTTCAGCATCTGCCCGAACTTAGCATTTCTGGTGGCACTACCCCGCACCTCAGGGGCTGTGGTACGTGAGGGGCTGAGAAAACTGTCCCACATCGTAAAGACAGTTCCCCTGCCTCTGGCGGATTGGACTTGTGCCCCTCTCGGCCGTACGCCTTGGTTGTCCATCGAATCCTGACCTATGCCGCTAGCGTTTTGTGAGGGGAAGGATTTCACAACTTCCGTGACTATGGCCCTCTGGAACTGCAGCATTTTGGCTGACCTCTCCGCCTCAGGAATGAGAGACATAAAGTTTTCCTTGTAGCGTGGGTCTAAGAGTGTTGCCAACCAGTACTGATTGTCGGCCAAGATGTTCTGAACGCGAGGGTCACGAGACAGGCAGCTTACCATAAAGTCAGCCATGTGCGCCAGACTCTTAACAGCCATCACATCAGTATCCAGACCAACACGATGACTGAACATGCTGTCCTCCTCCTCCTCCTCCTCCTCCTCCTCATCTCCCCTGTCCTCTGGCCAGCCACGCTGAATCGAGGGTATGACTGGTGTGCATGTCATATCCCCAATTTGGCCTGAGAGTTGCTCCATGTCTTCATCCTCCTCCTCCTCCTCCTCCCCGTCATAGTCCTCCACTACACGTTGTGATGACATGAGGCTGGGCTGTGTGTTTTCACCCACACCCACTACAGTTTCTTGCTCTAAGTCATCGAGCTCTGCCTGCAATGCATCCTCTTTTATTTTCAGCAGAGACCGTTTTAGAAGGCAGAGTAGTGGTATGGTGACGCTAATAATGGCGTCATCACTGCTCACCATCTTGGTGGAGTCCTCAAAGTTTTGGAGGACGGTGCATAGGTCCGACATCCATCTCCACTCCTCAGGTGTTATGTGTGGAGTTTGACCCATTTCCCGACGGCTTAGGTGATGCAGGTAGTCCACAACTGCCCTCTTCTGCTCACATATCCTGACCAACATGTGCAGCGTTGAATTCCAACGCGTGGGGACATCACACACCAGTCTGTGGGCCGGAAGACGCAAACGGCGCTGAAAGCTTGCAAGGCCGGCTGAAGCAGCAGGTGACTTGCGAAAATGTGCAGACAGACGCCGAACTTTTACCAGCAGGTCAGACACCTCCGGGTATGACTTCACAAACCTCTGAACCACCAGGTTGAGCACATGGGCCACGCATGTAACATGCGTCAGCTGCCCTCGCCTCAAAGCTGCCACCAGGTTCCGGCCATTGTCACACACGACCTTTCCTGGCTTTAGGTTCAGAGGTGTGAGCCAGTGATCTGCCTGCTGTTTCAGAGCTGTCCACACCTCTTCTGCATTGTGGGGTTTGTCACCTATGCAGACTAGCTTCAGCACAGCCTGTTGCCGCTTTGCAGAGGCAGTGCTGCAGTGCTTCCAGCTTGGGACTGGTGTGGAGGGTACAGTGGATGAGGATGCGCAGGTGGAGGAGGAGGAGGCTGAAGAGCATGACATTCCGGAGCTGTAGAGTGTCGGTGAAACCATGACAGAGGTAGGGCCTGCTATCCTTGGTGTGGGAAGGACGTGTTCCGTCCCTCGCTCAGACTGGGTCCCAGCCTCCACAATATTAATCCAGTGTGCCGTCAGGGAGATGTAGCGGCCTTGCCCACAAGCACTTGTCCACGTGTCTGTGGTTAGGTGGACTTTGGCTGAAACAGCATTGTTCAGGGCACGTGTGATGGTGTTGGACACGTGGTTATGCAATGCGGGGACGGCACATCTGGAGAAATAGTGTCGGCTGGGGACCGAGTAACGTGGGACAGCAGCCGCCATCAGGTCGCGGAATGCGTCCGTCTCCACCAGACGGAAAGGCAACATTTCTAGCGCTATGAGTCGCGAAATGTGAGCATTGAGGACTGTGGCATGTGGGGCATTGGCAGCGTATTTGCGCCTGCGTTCAAATGTTTGCTGAATGGATAATTGAACGCTGCGCTGGGACAAGGACGTGCTTGATGGTGGCGTAATTTGTGCTTCAGCAACTTCAGGTGCAGGACCGGAGGCTTGTTCGCGGCCAGCATGGACAGGGGATTGGCTTGCATGCACAACAGCCGAAGACCTAGCAGTGACATCAGCACGCACCGCTCCTCGACTCTGTGGTACTTCCCACAAAGTCGGGTGCTTGGCTGACATGTGCCTGATCATGCTGGTGGTGGTCAGGCTGCTAGTTTTCGTACCCCTGCTGATAGTGGCATGGCAGGTGTGGCAAATGGCCTTTTTGGAGTCTTCTGGAGCCAACTTAAAAAACTCCCAGACTCGGGAAGACCGAACATTTGCACAGGCACCTTGAGTCTTGTTGTCTCGGGGAACGGTTGCCTGCCTTCTGCCTGCGGACGCACCCCTGCTTCGTACTGGCTGTTGTGATGCTACGCCTCCCTCCCCCTGTGCACTGCTGTCCTCGCTCTGCATATCCTCCTGCCATGTAGGGTCAGCTACTGGATCATCCACCACGTCGTCTTCCTCTTCCGCACCCTGATCCTCCTCCTGACTTCCTGGCAATTGTGTCTCATCATCGTCCACCCCTTGTTGAGACACTTTGACAACGTTCCGTTCGTCATAACGCGGCTGCTCAAATATTTGGGCATCTGTACATACCATCTCCTCATGACCCACTTCAAGAGGAGGTGGCGACAGGCCAGATTCTGCGAATGGATACGTGAACAGCTCTTCCGAGTGTCCTAGTGTGGGATCTGTAATGTCCGTGGACGTGTAATCGGCCAGGTGGTAGGAAGGAGGATCAGGTTGGGAAATGTGCGGTGCAGTATCACGGCTACTGACAGTTGACCGTGCGGAAGACAGGGTGTTTGTGGAGGTGCCCATCTGACTTGAAGCATTATCCGCTATCCAAGTAACAACCTGTTGACACTGGTCTTGGTTCAACAGTGGTGTACTGCTGCGGGCCCCAAGAATTTGGGACAGGACGTGCGAGCGAGGAGATGTGGCCCTTTGTTGTTGCGAAATGAGTGCTTGCACACGACCTCGGCCTCTGCCTGCACCACCATCACGTCCACTTCCTTGTTCCTTGCCAACGCCCTTGCCAACGCCTTTGCGCATTTTGCCTGTATAGAGCGACAACTGCCTGGTCACTGTGGAGGTCACAGGAGATTAGGATTTTAGTTCCCTAACCTGTAGAAACGTATGACGTACAACAGTGTGGTGACTGTTGAGATGACAAGAGTTAGGATTTTAGTTCCCTAACCTGTAGAAACGTATGACGTACAACAGTGTGGTGACTGTTGAGATGACAAGAGTTAGGATTTTAGTTCCCTAACTTGTAGAAACGTATGACGTACAACAGTGTGGTGACTGTTGAGATGACAAGAGTTAGGATTTTAGTTCCCTAACTTGTAGAAACTTATGACGTACAACAGTGTGGTGACTGTTGAGATGACAATAGTTAGGATTTTTAGTTCCCTAACCTGTAGAAACGTATGACGTACAACAGTGTGGTGACTGTTGAGATGACAAGAGTTAGGATTTTAGTTCCCTAACTTGTAGAAAACTTATGACGTACAACAGTGTGGTGACTGTTGAGATGACAAGAGTTAGGATTTTAGTTCCCTAACCTGTAGAAACGTATGACGTACAACAGTGTGGTGACTGTTGAGATGACAAGAGTTAGGATTTTAGTTCCCTAACTTGTAGAAACTTATGACGTACAACAGTGTGGTGACTGTTGAGATGACAATAGTTAGGATTTTAGTTCCCTAACTTGTAGAAACTTATGACGTACAACAGTGTGGTGACTGTTGAGATGACAAGAGTTAGGATTTTAGTTCCCTAACCTGTAGAAACGTATGACGTACAAGAGTGTGGTGACTGTTGAGATGACAAGAGTTAGGATTTTAGTTCCCTAACTTGTAGAAACGTATGACGTACAACAGTGTGGTGACTGTTGAGATGACAAGAGTTAGGATTTTAGTTCCCTAACCTGTAGAAACTTATGACGTACAACAGTGTGGTGACTGTTGAGATGACAATAGTTAGGATTTTAGTTCCCTAACCTGTAGAAACGTATGACGTACAACAGTGTGGTGACTGTTGAGATGACAAGAGTTAGGATTTTAGTTCCCTAACTTGTAGAAACTTATGACGTACAACAGTGTGGTGACTGTTGAGATGACAAGAGTTAGGATTTTAGTTCCCTAACCTGTAGAAACGTATGACGTACAACAGTGTGGTGACTGTTGAGATGACAAGAGTTAGGATTTTAGTTCCCTAACTTGTAGAAACTTATGACGTACAACAGTGTGGTGACTGTTGAGATGACAATAGTTAGGATTTTAGTTCCCTAACTTGTAGAAACTTATGACGTACAACAGTGTGGTGACTGTTGAGATGACAAGAGTTAGGATTTTAGTTCCCTAACTTGTAGAAACTTATGACGTACAACAGTGTGGTGACTGTTGAGATGACAATAGTTAGGATTTTAGTTCCCTAACTTGTAGAAACTTATGACGTACAACAGTGTGGTGACTGTTGAGATGACAAGAGTTAGGATTTTAGTTCCCTAACCTGTAGAAACGTATGACGTACAACAGTGTGGTGACTGTTGAGATGACAAGAGTTAGGATTTTAGTTCCCTAACTTGTAGAAACGTATGACGTACAACAGTGTGGTGACTGTTGAGATGACAAGAGTTAGGATTTTAGTTCCCTAACCTGTAGAAACTTATGACGTACAACAGTGTGGTGACTGTTGAGATGACAATAGTTAGGATTTTAGTTCCCTAACCTGTAGAAACGTATGACGTACAACAGTGTGGTGACTGTTGAGATGACAAGAGTTAGGATTTTAGTTCCCTAACTTGTAGAAACTTATGACGTACAACAGTGTGGTGACTGTTGAGATGACAAGAGTTAGGATTTTAGTTCCCTAACCTGTAGAAACGTATGACGTACAACAGTGTGGTGACTGTTGAGATGACAAGAGTTAGGATTTTAGTTCCCTAACTTGTAGAAACTTATGACGTACAACAGTGTGGTGACTGTTGAGATGACAATAGTTAGGATTTTAGTTCCCTAACTTGTAGAAACTTATGACGTACAACAGTGTGGTGACTGTTGAGATGACAAGAGTTAGGATTTTAGTTCCCTAACCTGTATTAAGGTACTACGTACACCTGTCTGGTGACTGTAATGGTTTGAAGAGAGGATTTTAGTCCCTAACCTGTATTAAGGCAGTACGTACACCTGTCTGGTGACTGTTTTGATGACAAGAGTTAGGATTTTAGTTCCCTAACCTGTATTAAGGTACTACGTACACCTGTCTGGTGACTGTAATGGTTTAAACAGAGGATTTTAGTCCCTAACCTGTATTAAGGTAGTACGTACACCTGTCTGGTGACTGTTTTGATGACAAGAGTTAGGATTTTAGTTCCCTAACCTGTATTAAGGTACTACGTACACCTGTCTGGTGACTGTAATGGTTTGAAGAGAGGATTTTAGTCCCTAACCTGTATTAAGGTAGTACGTACACCTGTCTGGTGACTGTTTTGATGACAAGAGTTAGGATTTTAGTTCCCTAACCTGTATTAAGGTACTACGTACACCTGTCTGGTGACTGTAATGGTTTGAAGAGAGGATTTTAGTCCCTAACCTGTATTAAGGTAGTACGTACACCTGTCTGGTGACTGTTTTGATGACAAGAGTTAGGATTTTAGTTCCCTAACCTGTATTAAGGTAGTACGTACACCTGTCTGGTGACTGTAATGGTTCAAGAGAGGATTTTAGTCCCTAACCTGTATTAAGGTAGTACGTACACCTGTCTGGTGACTGTGTTGATGACAAGAGTTAGGATTTTAGTTCCCTAACCTGTATTAAGGTAGTACGTACACTTGTCTGGTGACTGTAATGGTTCAAGAGAGGATTTTAGTCCCTAACCTGTATTAAGGTAGTACGTACACCTGTCTGGTGACTGTTTTGATGACAAGAGTTAGAATTTTAGTTCCCTAACCTGTATTAAGGTAGTACGTACACCTGTCTGGTGACTGTAATGGTTTGAAGAGAGGATTTTAGTCCCTAACCTGTATTAAGGTACTAAGTACAAGAGTGTGGTGACTCTAATGGTCACAGAAAAGCTTGGATTTCAATCTGTATCACCCTGCCTATATCCTCCTAGATTAGTCCTGAGAAGGACTGTTCTGGTCACTGGAAATCTTGGATTCCGATCTGGATCACCCTGCCTATGTCCTCCTAGATTAGTCCTGAGAAGGACTGTTGTGGTCAGCAGCAGTTTGCAGCCCTGATCCGGATCTACCTATGAGGGCCGCAAATCTGTCCCTAATCAGCAGCAGACACTCTCCCTACACTCACTGTCTGGAAGGCTGTGTGCCGAGCACAGCGCGCCGGGACTTATAAAGGCTCGGTGACGCTGTGCAGGCCGGCCAATCACTGCTATACCACAACCAACAGGGCTGTGGCATTGCAGTGGTCTGTCAGCCAATCCCTGCACGTGGGCTGGCTCTCAAAAGAGCGCCAACATGGAGAGATGACGACCACGAGCACAGCACGAGTATCGCGAGATTACTCGGTGCTCGGCGAGTCGCCCGAGTACAGTGATACTCGTGCGAGTAACGAGTAGTGCCGAGCATGTTCGCTCAACACTAATAAACATCAGACAAACACAAATAAAAACCAGAGGCCAGTAGATCATGTGAAAATATCATTTTGGTGTCATTCTCAAAACTTTTGACCATGACTGTATATTAGTTCTAAACAAATGTAACAGGCAGCTCAGCATTATGGTATAGGAGTTTACCACAGATGCCCTAAAACTGGAGTCTCAATAAGATGTGCCAATTCTGGCACTTTGAAATGCACTAAAGGGTGCAAGCTTCTATATTTATATAATCCGCAGTTTGGGATTCGGGCGTTGTAGCCGAATCCCAGAATGCTTTGCGCCACTGGTACTGCGAGCAAGCGATGGCACGCATGCGCCATCGCGAGCCGCAGATTCAGCCCGCAAACGGCCGCTAGACGCACCGCCCCCCGCCCGCCCGCACACGCACGTCACCCGCCGCCACTGCTCCCCCGCTACATGCACCGGCCGGCACCCCCCGCTGCACGCACCGGCCGGCAACCCCCCGCTCCCCGCTGCACGCACCGGCCGCCACCCCCTGCTCCCCCGCTACACGCACCGGCCGGCTCCCCCCGCTGCACGCACCGGCCGGCACCCCCCGCTCCCCCACTGCACGCACCGGCCGCCACCCCCTGCTCCCCCGCTACACGCACCGGCCTGCACCCCCCGCTGCACGCACCAGCCGGCACCCCCCGCTCCCCCGCTGCACGCACCGGCCGGCTTTAAAAAAAAAAAAATTATGCTCACCTCTCCCCGAGCCCCCGCCGTCTCCCGCCGTGTTCTTGCAGGCTCCCGGTGGCTCCCGCAGGCTCCCAGTGTCTGCAGAGGTCTTCTACTGCAGTCCAGGACCTGTGATGATGTCACAGTCACGTGACACCAGGTTACTCCATGGTAACTTGCGGTCACGTGACTGTGACATCACCGCAGGTCCTGGACTGCAGTAGAAGACCTCTGCAGACACTGGGAGCCTGCGGGAGCCACCGGGAGCCTGCAAGAACACGGCGGGGGCTCGGGGAGAGGTGAGCATTTACTTTTTTTTTTTAACCCCTGCCTTCCTGTTTGGAGACGTTTTACTGTACTGAGCATGCTCAGTACAATAAAAGCCTCCTCCAGCCTCACAGCCTCCTCCAGTCTCACAGCCTCCTCTATCCTCACAGCCTCCTCCAGCCTCACAGCCTCCTCCAGCCTCACAGCCTCCTCCAGCCTCCTCTATCCTCACAGCCTCCTCCAGCCTCACAGCCTCCCCAGCCTCACAGCCTCCTCCAGCCTCACTGCCTCCTCCAGCCTCACTGCCTCCTCCAGCCTCACAGCCTCCTCTATCCTCAAGGCCTCCTCTATCCTCACGGCCTCCTCCAGCCTCATGGCCTCCTCCAGCCTCAAGGCCTCTTCCAGCCTCACGGCTTCCTCCAGCCTCACGGCCTCCTCCAGCCCCACGGCCTCTTCCAGCCTCACAGCCTCCTCCAGCCTCACAGCCTCCTCCAGCCTCACGGCCTCATCCAGCCTCACGGCCTCTTCCAGCCTCACGACCTCCTCCAGCCTCACGGCCTCCTCCAGCCTCACGACCTCTTCCAGCCTCACAGCCTCCTGCAGCCTCACAACCTCCTCCAGCCTCACGGCCTCTTCCAGCCTCACAGCCTCCTCCAGCATCACAGCCTCCTCCAGCCTCACACCCTCCTCCAGCCTCACAGCCTCCTCCAGCCTCACAGCCTCCCCATCCTCACAGCCTCCTCCAGCCTCACAGCCTCCTCCAGCCTCACAGCCTCCCCCAGCCTCACAGCCTCCTCCAGCCTCACTGCCTCCTCCAGCCTCACAGCCTCCTCCTGCCTCACAGCCTCCTCCAGCATCACAGCCTCACAGCCTCCTCTATCCTCACAGCCTCCTCCAGCCTCATGGCCTCCTCCACCCTCACAGCCTCCTCCAGCCTCACAGCCTCCTCCAGCATCACAGCCTCCTCCAGCCTCACATACTCACAGTCTCCTCCAGCCTCACAGCCTCTTCCAGCATCACGGCCTCTTCCAGCCTCACAGCCTCCTCCAGCCTCACAGCCTCCTCCAGCATCACAGCCTCCTCCAGCCTCACATACTCACAGCCTCCTCCAGCCTCACAGCCTCCTCCAGCCTCACAGCCTCTTCCAGCCTCACAGCCTCCTCCAGCCTCACAGCCTCCTCCATCCTTACAGCCTCCTCCAGCCTCACAGCCTTCTCCATCCCCTCTGCCTCCTCCATCCTCACAGCCTCCTCCATCCTCACAGCCTCCTCCATCCTCTCGGCCTCCTCCATCCTCAGCCGCAATACCTGACACCACTGCCATCCTGCAAACCGTCAGCCCCGCTTCATCACCACCGCCCTCGCGCCCTCCGCGAGGTCCACGCTGCCCGGATGCCGCCGGTGCCTTCCGCCCCTCGCCGCTCTCTCACCGCTGGGGCTTCAATGTCGCCATGCTGGTGGAGTAGCGGTCTACGGGCTGTGGCCGGGTGTCGGGAGCCAGTGACGTCGTCCTGTGGCCGGCAACAGCCAATGGGAGTGAGCGGACCATGTCAGCCTGCAAAGCCTGACACGCCCCGCTCACTCCCATTGGCTGCCCCCGCCACCCCTGCAAGCGGATTTGGCGCTGTGTTGTACACACAGGACGCCCATCCCATTGGCCATGACTTGGCGTCCTAAACCAATCGGATGGCCGTCCTGTCTTTACCACACACCGCCCAATCCGCTCCTTCCCCTCAGGTTACATGTGTGACCTGAGGGCAGGGATTGATCCCTCTCTGCATCACCCAACCCGCCGCAGAGGACAATGCCGTGTGACTGGGGCTGCGATCAGCCCCAGCACGCAGCCACGTCCTGCCGCCGAGCAGTGATGTTGCTGCTCCAGCCACATCTCTCCTCACCCCTCCAGCCGGACCTCTCCTCACCCCTCCAGCTGGACATCTCCTCACCACTGCAGCCTCTGCTCTCCTCACCCCTCCAGCCTTTGCTCTCCTCACCCCTCCAGCCTCCCGCCACATCATACTCTGCTATCCACAGAGCCCCCTCTATACTCTGATACCCACAGAGCCGCCTGTATACTCTCCTACCCACACAGCTGCCTGTATACTCTGCTACCCACAGAGCTGCCTCTATACTCTGCTACCCACAGAGCCGCCTGTATTCTCTGCTACCCACAGAGCCATTTCTATACTCTGCTACCCACAGAGCCGCCTCTATACTCTGCTACCCACAGAGCCGCCTCTATACTCTGCTACCCACAGACCCGCCTATATACTCTGCTACCCACAGAGCCGCCTATATACTCTGCTACCCACAGAGCCGCCTGTACAATCTGCTACCCACAGAGCCTTCTCTATACTCTGCTACCCACAGAGCCGCCTGTATAATCTGCTACCCACAGAGCCGCCTGTATGCTTTCCTACCCACAGAGCCGCCTGTATAATCTGCTACCCTTAGAGCAGTCTGTATACTCTGCTACCCACAGACCAGCCTGTATACTCTGCTACCCACAGAGCCCCATGTATACTCTGCTAGCCACTCACCCGCCTGTATACACACAATTCATTTCACCGCGCTCCCGATGCAATTGCATCGGGCCTTTTTACTAGTACAATATATAAGGGGGTAACATTATAAAGCTGTTTGACATCTATCTATTCTAACTTTTGAGAGTAAAATAGCATAGCATACGGATTGCACACGGACATTAGGTGAAAAAAAAATTGCACTCGCATGACATATGAATTGAAAATTGCATGTCACTTGCATCTCACTCAGGTGTTTTCTGGAGCAACTGTGGTTCGATTTTTCATATGCCAGTGTGAGAGCATCTTAGGAATGTTAACACAGCTCTGAATTATAACAGGAGTATGGACAATTTCCAGGGCTGCTCAAAAACCCATAGTGTATCATACTAGTGCTACTAAGGAGCTAAGTACTGCACAATGTTACTGCAAGGACAGAAAACACCTAACAATAATGCTATAAATATAATAGAAAAAATTGATGATTCTACAATGCAGATTAATAGGTAGCAAATGCTAGTGTAAGAAAAGCTTAAAGTTGCAGCTTATTAAACCTGCTGCTTGATTAAGATGGAAAATACTTATTCAAGAGTATGCAGACTCCTAAATCCAAATTCAGTATAAGTACAAAATAAGAAAACCTGTATAGAAGGAAAAAGTAGGTGATATGATTGCTTCAGTTCACGTGCCACTGGAGCCCCCTAATGCATGTTTCGTTTCTTCCTCAGAAGGGGTTTTCCCAGAGGAAGTACAGGGGATACCAATAGTCAGTAAGTTATTTTACGGTCTCCAGTAGGGGCTACCAACATAGGTGTTAAGACAAATGTTCTATGAACTTTTCTGCTCAATTCTAGTCCATTGTAAGTAATTGTTCTTCCTTTCCACTTGTATTCCTAAATCTAAATACAGTATATCACAAAAGTAAGTATACCTCTCACATTTTTGTAACTATTTTATTATATCATTTTATGGGATAAGATTGAAGATATGACACTTTGATAGCGTGTAAAGTAGTCAGGGTACAGCTTGTAAACCAGTTTAAATTTGACGTGCCCTCTGTATAACTCCTCACAGAGCCATTAATGACAAAGCCATTGGCAACGAAAGTCAATACACCACTAAGTAAAAATGGCCAAATTGTTAATACTTTGTGTGGCCACCATTATGTTCAAGTTGTGCCTTAACTTTCTTGGACATGGAGTTCATTAAAGCTTCATAGTTTGCCACAGGAATCTTTTTTCACTCCTCCATGAAGACATAATGGAGCTGGTAAATGTTACAAATGTTGACTTTTCCCAACTTTCTATTTGAGGATGCCCCAAAGATGCTCTATAGGGCTTAGGTATGGAGACATGCTTGGCCAGTCCAGAACCTTTACCCTCGCCCTTTACATACATCTGAACCAAATAAATTTATCTTGGTCCCATCAGACCACAGGACATGGTTTCAGTAATCCATGTCTTTAGTCTGCCTGTCTTCATCTAACTTTTTGCTGTCTTTCTTGTGCATAATCTTTAGAAGAGGCTTCCCTGGGACAACAACCATGCAGACCAATATGATACAGTGTGGGGTGTATAGTCTGAGCAGTGACTGGCTGACCCCCCAATCTTTTAACCTCTACAGGAATGCTATCAGTACTCATACGTCTATTTTGAAAAGACAATTTCTGGATTTTGTCGTTGGGAAAAGGTGTACCACGGTCCGCGCTGCTGTGACACGATATCCCTCAGGAAGGAGCTCGGAGGTGGCTCTGAAATGCGTAGGATAGGAAGAATAAAGGAAGTTTTCATTTGAAGCATTGTCTTCCTTGTGATCTTTCGTGTCACAGCAGCGCGGACCGTGGTACACCTTTTCCCAATGACATTTTTCAGTTTTTTCCACGGGCAGTGGCGGTGGAGGTCCAGCAGGAGCTGTATAAGGTGCTCATGCCAGTTGTGGGTATACACAACCAAGCAAGGTGAGTGGTCACTACACATCGCCGCATCTAACAGTGTCACCATTGATAGGGCACTATTCTGCGCCTCGTTATCTCCTTTTTGTTTTACACAGAATTTCTGGATTTGGCACAGAGCACAGGCACTCAACTTCTTTGGTTGACGATCACAAGGCCTGTTCTGAGTGGAACCTGTCTTGTTAAACACTGTATGGTCTTGGCACGATACTGCAGCTCACTTTCAGGGTGTTGACAATCTTCTTATAGCCTTAGCCAAATTTACTGTATGTAGAGCAACAATCTTATTTCCAGACCCTTAAGGTACCGTCACACGGGGAGATATCGCCGGCGATGTTGCCGGGGATCGCGGGAGCACGCATCCCTGACAACATCGCCGGTGAGATGTCACACTGAGCAACTTACCGGCGATGTCGCCGGCTAGTTGCCGTGGCTATCGCTCGCTGAGTTGCCCAGCAACCCAGCGAGCGATAACCCGCAATGTAGTAGATAGCCGGAATTGCCCGTAACATTGCGGATCGCCGCGTTACACAGGGCGATCAGGCAGAATCGCCTGAGCAACATCGCCAGGTTTCCCAACATTGTTGGGAAACCTGGCGATGTGACTCAGGCGATTCATCGCCTGATTATCGCCCTGTCACACGCGGCAATTCGCCGGCGATGTCGCAGCAACCTGGCCATGCCCCTCGGTTGCCGGCAACATCGCCGGCGATATCTCCCCGTGTGACGGTACCTTTAGAGAGCTCTTTGCCATGAGGTGCCATGTTGAACTTTCAGTGACCAGAGTGTGGGAATGTGTGAGTGCTGACACCAAATTTAATCCACTTGCTCCCCTTTCACACCTGACACTAACGTATCACATGACATCTGGGAAGGAAAATTTGAAACTTTTGGCCATTTTCACTTAGGGGTGTACTGAATTTCGTTGTCAGTGGTTTAGACATTAATGGCTCTGTGCTGAGTTATTTAGAGGACACCAGATATACACTGTAATACAAACTGTACACTGACTACTTTATATTGTATCAAAGTGTGATATCTTCAGTGTTGTCCCATAAAAATATATAATAGAATATTTACAAAAATCTGAGGGGTGTACTCACTTTTGTGAAATACTGTATGCTTTTGTCTAACAAAATACAGTATATTGCATGTGCTACAAATAAAAGTACTGTGAAAAAGACCATACAGTAATTTAAGGGCAATCAGTCAGTAGGTTTTTGCTACCTCATCTGAGAGCAACATGATGTAGGTAAAGAGACCCTGAATCCATCCATGTACCACCACTCAGTTTTTGAGTTGAGCAGTTCTGACACAATCTGAGTTTACTATTTAGCAATACAGCTGAGTTGAGAAAGCTGATCTCGTTCACACCAGGCTCTCTATGCGAAGTCCATATACAGTGAGCTGGTAATCACAGCAGGAGTGGTGACAGACTAGCTTAACTCTAATTGACCTAGTAGTGCAATGATAATCTTCTGAAGCTAAAACAAACATTGCAGGTAAACAACTGCACACAGTGTGAGAAGAGACTCATCTCTAAAATTTGTACATTAAATGCTGCAGCATGCCGTTTTCAGGTTACATAACAAAACCCTGCTGACAGATTCCCTTTAATACATTTTAACTCCTTCACTGCTAACATCATTTTAGAATCATTCTGTGGTTTGCATACAGCCAAATTGTTAGTCACTACAGTCTCATCTGTTTGAAGGCTGTGAACAATATAGCTATAAATTGACTTTTCTTGAGGTAGTTGTGCTTCCGACTATAGTATATAATGTATCAATACCAAAAAACATATTTGTTGGAGACTGCAATAATTCTATGCAAATGTGCTGCTACGTGTAATAAAACATATTTTTCAGCACTCTAGGGCATGTCACTACATATATGGCTAGGGAAATGGATGTGCACATATAGCTTAAGAGTTACATAATAGCAACATTGAATGCAAACTGATTAACATGTTTAAATATGTATTTATGGTTATCATGACCGTACAGGTTAATTCCCTATGACAGGCCTTAGACTGAAGTCAACAACTACGCGGTGAATTTTGCTTTGACAAGGGAAAGGAAGGAAACGGACTCATCTGGATCATCTGAGGTTGTTATTATTAGCACAGAGATGTTAGAGATTTTTCTCTTAGTGATGTTTAGTCAGTCTCTTTCCTGGAGATTGACTCAGTTCCTGGTAAAAGCTAAACTGTCCTGCAACTATTTTGTCCTTCCACGAAAAAGAAGAAAAACAAGGGCTTTCTAGGCCTATTAAAAAATAGAATATGGCTTGTCATGTAATTCTCCTCTAAATATCTGTCATTGCTTATAATTATTCCTAATATTGTAAATTAATACTTTAAAGCGAACCAACCACCCCAAATGACCACCCCGGACTGTTAATATGTGTCCCTACACCCAGCACACACATTTGGGGCAATCGTTTTTGCTAAAAAAAACTGTTTAGTAGAAGCTAAGATATAGCTTTATGAAGTTTAATAAATTCAGACGATTTAGCCCCGCCCCTTTCATGACGCGGCCAGGCTCTTAGAAGGTGAGAGGGGCGTGCATAATTTACCAGGCAGCAGCAGACAGGCGGGGCATTTTCGGCTTGCACAGAAGGGCTTCACTGAAGGGAGGGGGGAAGAGGAGGATGACAGGCACGAACACTGCACGAGGACAAAGCTAGGTAACACCCATTCGTCTGAATTTATTAAACTTCATAAAGCTATATCTTAGCTTCTACTAAACAGTTTTTTTAGCAAAAACAATTGCCCCAAATGTGTGTGCTGGGTGTGCGGACACATATTAACAGTCCGGGGGGGGTCATTTGGGGTGGTTGGTTCCCTTTAAATGTTATTATTTTATATTGATTTATAGGAGGAGGCATAATCTCTAGCGATCATTTATATAATAAAATATAGGTTAGTGTTGGTTGAGTGAGGAGACATTTAGATTTCAAAGGCTGGCACAGGGAGAAATCATCAGTCTGTCATCATATTTTAAAGAAGATATAAAATTAATTTTAAATACTGGAAAATATGAAGCAGAGTTTGTCATTTAAATGTAGAATCAGACGATCCCTAATGTCTGGAGCATCTTCTTAAGTAGGTGCAATGGAACATGAATTGAGAGCCTGTAAGGATTTCAGCTGGTTAATGGAAAACAACTATTAAAGGTTCTGCCAACAATCAGCCATAATAGTGTTACCTTTTCTAAAACTGTAAATGGACTGTAGTTTAGTCTCTCCTGACAGCCACAATCTTACAATGATGAAAGTAATGTTGGTATAGAGGACAAAAACTGTAAAATAATGTGATTTATTGATCTACAGGATGTGGCCCTGGAGAGAGGGTAGCGACGAGCCCTGGATACATTCCTTGCCTTTGCTTTGGATGGTGAAAACCTGTGCAAGACTCCTTTCATAATTATTCTGACTATAACTAGGCTGCAAGTGTGGGCCTCTTGAGGCACCATATCTACAATGTCTCTATGTACTAGTACTCACACAAAGAACTTTGACAGATAGCTTGACTTAGCTGCAGGAGACACATATGAAGATTCCAATAGAAGGTTAATTTTCCAGATGAATTCTTGTAGTTATGCACAGTTGCAGTAGGTTAAAAAGACAATTCTGAACCAAAGCTGTGTAGATATGATTGAGTGACCCCAGAGCCGTGGGGTGCTCGGAACCGGTTTTCACGGTTGTCTCTGGGGAGTCATGGGGGTCGTAGCATGGTTCCGTGGCTTGGGTCAGCCTTAAAAAGGGGGGACTATTTGGTGTGGTTGAGGAAGGGGGTTATTTACAGGGAAGTTTTTGTGACGCCACCCATGGTATGTGGCTAGAGATGGCCACTGCTGCTGCAGAATCTCTGGGGATGATGGATGGCAGCTGAGATGGGAAGGTTCCCCACGGGTAAAACCAATCCCCGTGGCAGTGTTGGTAGTCTATGTATGATTCAGGGCAACCGGTGCAAGAAACAGGCAGACTCACTGTTTTGTAGTTTTCGCAGTCCATTACTGGAGCAGATGGTAATAATAACTGTCCACGGAGTCTTTGAGAGCAACTCGGGGTCGTTCCCATCTGTTTGGGTCTTTGGCTCCCTTACTGCGCTGTTTACTGGCTCCTGCAGTTGCATAAGCTGAGCTGCCGGCCCTGTCTCTTCCTGCGAGGTACCGGTTATGACAGGCAATTTGAGTCCTTTCTCTCTACCCTGTTCCCAGGTGTTAGTGTCTCTGAAGTCTGTACGTTGCGGTATCTGTGGGTACGGTATGGCTGGGAATCTGGAATCCCCACCTTTCGGTGTTGACTGCCGGGATGTGTAACTCTGCACAGTCTCAGACTCTGGTGTCCATTCTCTGCACCTTTCCTCTGGGGTAAGCATGGAGTTGCTCAGCCTCCCATGTATGCTCCTTCTCCTTTCCTCAGACCCTAACCTTAGGCCTAGAGTTTGTTAGGGGACCTTGGGATGAGCTTAGCACAGCTCCTTTACACCCAGGTATTCTTCACAGTCCTCCTAGGAACCGAACTCTTCACAGTCCTCCCTGGAACTGCACTCTTCACAGTCCTCCCTGGAACTGCACTGACTACCTCCACCCCAGACCAGAATTTATAGGGAAGCTCACACTGAACCCAGGCTTGGTCTCCCCCTTCTGGCCTAGAGGTGTTTGTGTTCTGTGTGTTACCTGATGAGAATACCCTTTGTTGCTCTCTTGTGACACCACCATCTGGGGGCAGTGATGACACTGTGGCACTTTGACCCAGGTGTGCCACATAATGCTGTGCCGAAGATGGCTGACGTAAACTGACACAGGTGGAAGAAAAGAGGGGTTACTTAAATAAGAGCAGGACTACAGGGAGAGATATAGGATAAAATTATAAAGGGCAAACTGATTACATAACAGTGTAACAGAACAATACAATGACAGTACTGTAGGATTCCCAAGCCGTAGGACATGACATCAATTGTTAGCAAGACATTGGTGAATTTACCTTTTTACATTAGAAGTAATGTCTAGTGATGAGCGAGTATATTCATTACTATTTACTACTTGCACGGATAGTACAGTATTCGTGATATTTGGTACTCTGCGAGTGTTTTGGTTTTTACTTGTGATGTTCGAGTGAGCTTCCTAGCATGTTTGCTGACTGAATTTCAGCCAATAAGCATGCTAAGATTGCTTGTCAGTCATAGTAACGCCATATTCATCTTTGATAATGGCATTACTGTGATTGGCAGGCACAGTATAGAAAAAGAAAAAAAGAAGCTCAAACCGAATTGCGATGAGGTCTGGGGGGGCTGTAGAAAGACAGAGATGGATGAGAACATGCTCAAACTGTATAGGAACTGTGTGGTCATCAACAAAGAAAGAAGGACACCGCTGAATAGAGGCCAAACAGAGTTCAGAGTCTGTTGCCTCATTAGTGAATGGATCCATCAGGGTTTTCACCTGAATCACTTATGTCACAGATATAGATGGGAACCCTAATGTAAGTGCTCAGCACAGAGCACAGGATAAATGTGAACTAATCCAAAATGTTCTGTTGTCAAAATTGCCACCAATACAGTCATATGAAAAAGTTTGGGCACCCCTCTTAATCTTACTCATTTTTATTTGTTTAAAATTGGGGTTTTGCAACAGCTATTTCAGTGTGATATACGTAATAACTGATGGACACAGTAATATTTCAGTATTGAAATGAGGTTTACTGCACTTACCAAAAATGTCAAATATGCATTATTCCTCTGCAAGCTCCACAACTGCTGGCATTGCTGTCGTGATATCTTACGTAACAGGTGTCAGATTATTGGTCTCAGCAGTAGTGGTCAAGTCTGGCTCTGTAGGGGCATTGTCTTCACCAGCTACCGGGTGCTCGGTCTCTGGTTCCATCGACACTCCCGTTTCTGGGTTTAGCCTGGGCCCCTGCTGCTGTCTCGCATGCCGACCCAACTCCAGCCACATGTTGGCGCTCCACCTCTGGATTGTCCACTCCACAACCTCCATTACGTGGGTCCGCAAGTCTTCAAGAGCCGCATGCCAGAGGGCGCATCATCACCCTCACTCTCCAGCATCGACATACCTGGGGCTCCAGTGTCTGTCCTCAGGTCCTCCTCAACTTCGCAGACCAGGTCTCTCAGTCTTGGAGTTGCCATTATCACCAGATCGCACACGGGTAACAAGTCTGGTACTAGCGAATGTCTCTCGGTCTGGCTTCCGGCCTCACCCTGTTTCCTTTTTATAGTCCCGAGCTGGTGCGGTCCGGTTTTTGACCCGCCCCCTTTGTTGTTTAATGGCAAGGGGGACGGGGAGACACTTTGGCACCTCTTGCATGGCCTTATATCACTAAGGGGCTGAGGCACGCCCCTGGGCCACAACAGTCTTTTACATTTTTAGACTCGCCTATTTGAGAAAGTTCAGTCAATCAGTCCTCACGTCTTTTCGGAACCAACTACTGCACTTCGTCAATACTCAGCAGAGCGAAAGGGCGGAGCCTATTTTCATGCTCTTTTTCAACCGCACTGTGAGGCAGCTTAATTTCTGTCACAATGGCGGTTCAGTTCACAGTTTAATAGTTAATAAAGTCAATAGGCACACTTTACCTGGTATTACCAGGCTGGTTGGATCCTGTTTATGACGCCATAAATGAGTCAGTCGACAAGGTGGGGGGTACTCGGATACCGGTACACGTTGCTACTTCAGTGGGGATCACGGCTGGTCGGGTCCCGGGCCCGTGCCCTGGACACTCAATGGCTGAGGGGAAAACTATTTGGGATGGGGATTATTATACGTGATGCCACCTGTGGTACCTGGTAATGTAGTTACCAGCGCTGCAGCCAGCCGCTGAGGTGATGGTGATGCAGCTTTGGGTAGTACAGCTCCCCACAGGTGGAGCTTTACCTCAGGGCAGCAGGGTGGATGAGGGGAGTAGTAGTCCTTAGCTCTGTGTAAGTTCTCCAGGCGACGGCGGTGAATAAAGGATACCAGACACCAAGTAGCCCAAACAGTTCTTTACTGGTACCAGATGGATCAATAGATACACGGTACAGTCTAGTTTGCCAGGGCATTTGTTGCCACAGGCATTGGGGTTTGCCACAGAGTCTGTTAGAGGTGTCTTTCAAATGCTTTCTTAGTTCTGTTCCTTTATGGGCTCTTTTGGCTCCTCCCACTCCCACTCTTAAGTCTGGTTTCTGGTCCCTGGGTCAGTTGCTTAAAGTCTCTCTTACTTGTCAGCGTGTTGAACCCAGCTTTGGGACAGAGGTTGGACTACTTTGATGGGTGCTGTGGCACCTTCTTGATATGGCCCACAGCCTGCCGATCAGTTGTTTGGGATGAATCTTAACAAACGGCATCAGTTTCGATTACCGGTATTGACCTGGACTCTCCAGCCAGCTCGGACCAGTCCTGAAGTGTCCCCTTCGTTGTCTGGGTCACCTCTCAGTTTAGAGGTGCCCTCCTATCATGCCCGCAGGGTCCCCTGCATCTGTCTCTGCTGCTCTCCTCACACTGTCTGACTGACTTGAATCAAACTGTCACTGTCACTTACGTCACGTGCCCCGCTCTGCTAAGCTCCACCCCCTGGGACCTACTGAATATACAGTCCCTGGTGCTAGCGTGGCTGTAATTGGGATCTTGTGGCTTTGTATACAGACTCTGTAGCTTCCCGCTCTACCTGTGACTATGGAGGCACTACACCTTCTGTTTGGGATGCAGTACCTCCCTGTGGTGTCCCACCAGAGGGGCACCACATTAGCTTCACTGGCAAGAATTCAGGGGAGCCCTATTATTTTTTAGCTATTTAAATACATAACTAAAAAAAATTGGCGTGGGCTTCGCCATATTTTCTACTGCCAGCCAAGGTAACCCAGGCAGCTGGGGCTGGAATTCTCAGCGTGGTAGGGTCCAAGCACTCTGGGCCCCCCACGCTGAGAATTGCAGCCAGCAGCTTCCCCAGAATTGGTGACTCCATGACATACTCCAAATCTGGCGGTTACCCCACTCTTCCAGCTGAGTTGATGTCAGCTTTTTTTAAGTTACAGTTAGTTATCTGCCGCGACACTACTTTTTCATGATTAATGATAATGTGGATGAATGAGTGTCACTAGAACCAGGAGGATCAATGGATATAATGTATAGGTGAATTGCAGAAACTGCCTTATGCTAAATATGATAAAAACGGAGATCTTGGTTTCAATAGTGATCACTAGAGAGTAAGCTTGGCATCCACTTACAAGGAGCCTCCACTGCCAAGTCCTAACACTAAACTGTAAATAAATTGTGATGGGCTTGATATTTATGCCACAAGGTAATGCAGGCAAGTGGGGCTAGAATTTCCAAGTGGTAGGTCCAAGATTGGGCCCCAGTGAAAATATTGAGCAGCTCAGTCCAAAATAAGTAATATCATATCAATAAGACGGCCATCACCACAGCTAGTGCAGTCAGAATTTATTTACATTACAGTTAGTTATCTGCCGCGACACTACTTTTTCATGATTAATGATAATGTGGATGAATGAGTGTCACTAGAACCAGGAGGATCAATGGATGTAATGTATAGGTGAATTGCAGAAACTGCCTTATGCTAAATATGATAAAAACGGAGATCTTGGTTTCAATAGTGATCACTAGAGAGTAAGCTTGGCATCCACTTACAAGGAGCCTCCACTGCCAAGTCCTAACACTAAACCCTGGTGAAATTGTGAATTGTGAATGGGTTTATATGCCCAAGGATATAATTGGAAATAATGAATAGGTGTGTGTAGGGCTCTCACAATGGTGTCCAAGTGTGGATACCAAACTAAGGAATGGTGGAAGGGGAATAATATAGTGGGAGCTCAGTCAAAAATAAGTAATATCTATATCAGATTAAGACGGCATCACCACAGGCGTAGGTGCAGGCAGAAAATAATAATATACTTACAGTTAGTTATCTGCCGCGACACTACTTTTTCATGATTAATGATAATGTGGATGAATGAGTGTCACTAGAACCAGGAGGATCAATGGATTAATGTATAGGTGAATTGCAGAAACTGCCTTATGCTAAATATGATAAAAACGGAGATCTTGGTTTCAATAGTGATCACTAGTTGTATCAACTTGGCATCCATTACAAGAGCCTACATCAATCCTATTCATTATTCCATTAAATCTTTGATGGGTTTATATGCCCAAGGATATAATTGGAAATAATGAATAGGTGTGTGTAGGGCTCTCACAATGGTGTCCAAGTGTGGATACCAAACTAAGGAATGGTGGAAGGGGAATAATATAGTGGGAGCTCAGTCAAAAATAAGTAATATCTATATCAGATTAAGACGGCATCACCACAGGCGTAGGTGCAGGCAGAAAATAATAATATACTTACAGTTAGTTATCTGCCGCGACACTACTTTTTCATGATTAATGATAATGTGGATGAATGAGTGTCACTAGAACCAGGAGGATCAATGGATATAATGTATAGGTGAATTGCAGAAACTGCCTTATGCTAAATATGATAAAAACGGAGATCTTGGTTTCAATAGTGATCACTAGTTTGGTATCCACACTTGGACACCATTGTGAGAGCCCTACACACACCTATTCATTATTTCCAATTATATCCTTGGGCATATAAACCCATTCACAATTCACAATTTCACCAGGGTTTAGTGTTAGGACTTGGCAGTGGAGGCTCCTTGTAAGTGGATGCCAAGCTTACTCTCTAGTGATCACTATTGAAACCAAGATCTCCGTTTTTATCATATTTAGCATAAGGCAGTTTCTGCAATTCACCTATACATTATATCCATTGATCCTCCTGGTTCTAGTGACACTCATTCATCCACATTATCATTAATCATGAAAAAGTAGTGTCGCGGCAGATAACTAACTGTAAGTATATTATTATTTTCTGCCTGCACCTACGCCTGTGGTGATGCCGTCTTAATCTGATATAGCTTTTTTTAAGTAGCTGACATCAAGCCATATTGCTAATGTCAGCCATCAGTATAACAACAAGCCATTAGCAATACTTTCAGTAAAGAGGAAAAAAACCACACACGCAGAAACATTTTATTACATACAAAATAGACAGAAATAGACCGAAACTCCTCGTTATCCATTTTATTAGCTCCCACAAAGTTCTCCTCCAACATAACCCTGTAATCTTGCGGTGGGGCAGTGTGATGCATCGTGTGCATGTGTGCATGTGCGCATGTATGTGTGTGCAAGCGTGTGTGTACGTATGTGTGCATGTATGTGCACATATGTTTATGCTCATTTGTGTGAGAGCATGTATGTATGTGCATGTGTATGTGTGTATGCACATGCATGCATGTATGTGCATGTGTGTGCATGTAAGTATGGCTATATGTTATATGTATGTGCATGTGTGTATGTGCATGTATGTGTATGTAGATGTGTGTATGTGCATTTATGCATGTATATGTGCATGTATGCACTTATGTATATGCACATATATTCATGCATGTATGAGCATGCATTCGTGTATGTGCCTGAGTATGTGTATGCACATGTGTATATGTGCATGTCTTTGCGTATGTGCCTGTATGTATGTGCGTGTATGCACATGTATGCATGTGTGTGTATATTGTGAGGTAGCAACCGGGGAACCCGCTTGCAAAACGACAAGAACACGTGTTTTTAAGTTAACCAATGTCTACCCGTTTATTTTCACATATTAATCACATAACCCGGGTAGCATGTTTCACACATATCACATTGATTAACAACACTTTACATAAACACCATACATTTACATTTAACATCACAACACTTATATTGCACATAACGATTTATAGTAACCCGGGACCTGTAACCATGACTCTCTGTCCCCATTGGAGCTCTACTAACAGCTCCCGTGGTGGCTACGGCCTCCGGCCTACTTACACATCTTACAGTACCTTTATAATAAATACATTTGATATATTTCGATGATGACCCTTTCGGGTTCATAACAGGGATTGGCAAACCCTAGTAACCCGTGGGGCTGCGGCCTCCGGCCTAACCACGCGTTACCCTATACGGGAGCCCTTCTAACCCCTGCTTCTGACCTTCGTTACATACGCCTCAACGGGCCCTGTGGGTCCCAATGGCGGTACCTGCCGCCTGGCTTTAGTCCCCCAGCATGATGATATACATTCACCCCTAGTCAGGAATCCTGCCTGACCGGGACCTTACATACCGTATGTGATCCATCATTCCAGCGTCCATGGATCACACACCTGCTCACAGCCCACATCCATGGACTGTGGCCCCTCCATGGCCCATTACAGGGATTGGCAAACCATAGTACACGGGAACCACATCCGATACCTACTAGGAGCCCTATTACCCTGTCTCTGGCACCACAGGCACACCCACACCATTAGAGGTCGTGGTTGAGGGATCAGGTACCCTCTGCATGCAGCAGGGCAAGCCTCCCTCTCGTCCCAAGGACGGAACGCCTCCAACATCATCCATACCAGCTGGGTCACTGTCTCTCCACATGATTATACATGGGTCTTACATAGGTCATCATCTCTCATTCCGGGCCATTACCTAAGCCCTAATACACATAGTTTAAACACGTTCATCGGGTCCTTTAACTGAGCACTCTGACTCGGACCTAAAGGCGGTCTATGCCCGCCTGGCATTCTACATACAATTGCCTCCAAGGGCTACATACATTCCGGTTCATCAGGACCTTTAACGGACTCCACTGAGTCGGTCCCAAGGGCGGTCTATACTCGCCTAACATGATTTACACACACAAGGTGCACAGTTCACACTATCGCTCGGGAACTGCTTTCTTACCGGGCACGGATCCGGGTCTCGCTACCTGTCACAGGTTCCACCAGGCATCGCCACAGGCTCCTTCCCGGACGTGAGGTGAACCACGTCCGGTCTAGCGTCCACGGGTCAACCACGGCTTCCCCCTCCAGGTGCGGACACGACCACGGACCTCGGCACCGGCATGGAGCTAGCATGCTCCCATCATGTCATGCACACAGAGCCTTGGACTGCTCTGCACTCAGGCTGGTCTCAGCTTCCATCTGCATCATTCTCAGCTTCCAGGATCAACCTCAGCCTCCAGAATGAATGAATCTCAGCCTCCAGAATGAATCTCTCTCTCACAATCACTCAGGTGGCCGGCTCTTATCGTGCCAGCCACTCCCACCTGGACACACCCCCTCAGCTGCTAATCATCAGCTTCCACACAGCTCAGGTTAACTCCCTGTGTTCCGGGTTGTCAGCACTCACTCATCACATCCCATGCCTCATGGCTCCTCTCACTCTCACTGCCGCTCATTAGGCTCATGAACTCATTGTGTTCAGGTTGGTTCACACAGTATTACCATCACAGGAAAACCCGGCCAGTGTGCACAGGATCATCCTCTGATCCTACATGTGATGTACCCCGGCCATGCGGATCATGCCGGCGGTGCCTCACATACCCCCCTCCTTGTTTACACCCGTGGGTAGGGGTTAAACACACGGCCCTGACAAGTCGGGTGACAGCGTCGCTCCTGGCTTGTGAATAAGGGTCACACACACTGCCGGCCTGTACACCTAGGACACCGGTAAACCGTGTCCTAACCTCCCCCCTCCTTGTTCAGACCAGTGGGGGATGAACACACTGCCATAGGAGCCGGGCCACCACACAACACCTTGTGGCACCGCTCCCGGTTTGTATACCTGTGACTCCTGTCCAACCTCCCCCCTCCTTGCTTAAACCAGAAGGGGCAAACACAGTTCATAGAATCCGGATGTGGCGTTGTCTTGGCAACTTCGTGACCCCTCGGGCCACCGGAACCTTGATCACGCCGACTTTGGGACCCCTAGGGCCGCCCGATACTTTGAGTACGACGTCTTCGTGACCTCGCCAGGTCACCGGCAAGAGGCTAGGGTGCGTCGTGCGGTTGCCCATAGCAACCAAGTCCATATTAAGTGCATCAACAGAATTGTCCATATAAGGTGCTCCGGCACCACAGCCCTCGGCTGTACCAACCCCCTTTGTAACTGGGGTGCATTCCTCACCGGGCAACCTTGCCCGCATTCTCCACCATATGTGAGGTAGCAACCGGGGAACCCGCTTGCAAAACGACAAGAACACGTGTTTTTAAGTTAACCAATGTCTACCCGTTTATTTTCACATATTAATCACATAACCCGGGTAGCATGTTTCACACATATCACATTGATTAACAACACTTTACATAAACACCATACATTTACATTTAACATCACAACACTTATATTGCACATAACGATTTATAGTAACCCGGGACCTGTAACCATGACTCTCTGTCCCCATTGGAGCTCTACTAACAGCTCCCGTGGTGGCTACGGCCTCCGGCCTACTTACACATCTTACAGTACCTTTATAATAAATACATTTGATATATTTCGATGATGACCCTTTCGGGTTCATAACAGGGATTGGCAAACCCTAGTAACCCGTGGGGCTGCGGCCTCCGGCCTAACCACGCGTTACCCTATACGGGAGCCCTTCTAACCCCTGCTTCTGACCTTCGTTACATACGCCTCAACGGGCCCTGTGGGTCCCAATGGCGGTACCTGCCGCCTGGCTTTAGTCCCCCAGCATGATGATATACATTCACCCCTAGTCAGGAATCCTGCCTGACCGGGACCTTACATACCGTATGTGATCCATCATTCCAGCGTCCATGGATCACACACCTGCTCACAGCCCACATCCATGGACTGTGGCCCCTCCATGGCCCATTACAGGGATTGGCAAACCATAGTACACGGGAACCACATCCGATACCTACTAGGAGCCCTATTACCCCTGTCTCTGGCACCACAGGCACACCCACACCATTAGAGGTCGTGGTTGAGGGATCAGGTACCCTCTGCATGCAGCAGGGCAAGCCTCCCTCTCGTCCCAAGGACGGAACGCCTCCAACATCATCCATACCAGCTGGGTCACTGTCTCTCCACATGATTATACATGGGTCTTACATAGGTCATCATCTCTCATTCCGGGCCATTACCTAAGCCCTAATACACATAGTTTAAACACGTTCATCGGGTCCTTTAACTGAGCACTCTGACTCGGACCTAAAGGCGGTCTATGCCCGCCTGGCATTCTACATACAATTGCCTCCAAGGGCTACATACATTCCGGTTCATCAGGACCTTTAACGGACTCCACTGAGTCGGTCCCAAGGGCGGTCTATACTCGCCTAACATGATTTACACACACAAGGTGCACAGTTCACACTATCGCTCGGGAACTGCTTTCTTACCGGGCACGGATCCGGGTCTCGCTACCTGTCACAGGTTCCACCAGGCATCGCCACAGGCTCCTTCCCGGACGTGAGGTGAACCACGTCCGGTCTAGCGTCCACGGGTCAACCACGGCTTCCCCCTCCAGGTGCGGACACGACCACGGACCTCGGCACCGGCATGGAGCTAGCATGCTCCCATCATGTCATGCACACAGAGCCTTGGACTGCTCTGCACTCAGGCTGGTCTCAGCTTCCATCTGCATCATTCTCAGCTTCCAGGATCAACCTCAGCCTCCAGAATGAATGAATCTCAGCCTCCAGAATGAATCTCTCTCTCACAATCACTCAGGTGGCCGGCTCTTATCGTGCCAGCCACTCCCACCTGGACACACCCCCTCAGCTGCTAATCATCAGCTTCCACACAGCTCAGGTTAACTCCCTGTGTTCCGGGTTGTCAGCACTCACTCATCACATCCCATGCCTCATGGCTCCTCTCACTCTCACTGCCGCTCATTAGGCTCATGAACTCATTGTGTTCAGGTTGGTTCACACAGTATTACCATCACAGGAAAACCCGGCCAGTGTGCACAGGATCATCCTCTGATCCTACATGTGATGTACCCCGGCCATGCGGATCATGCCGGCGGTGCCTCACAATATGCATGTATGATGTATGTGGGTGTGTGTAAATGTGCATTTGTTTATGAATGTGCATGTGTACGTGTATACATGCATGTATATATGCATGTGAGTGCGTATGTGCATGTATCTGCATATGCGTGTGTGTGTGCATGTTTGTGCATGCGTGTATGTATGTGTGCGAGTGTGTATGTGTCTGCATATGTGTGTGCGCATATGTGTGTGTATGTGCGTAGGCATATGTGTGTATATGCATGTGTGTATGTACATGGGCATATGTGTGTATGTGCATGTGTGTATGTGCGTGTGTATGCTTGTGTTTATGTGTGTGTGTTAGTGCATGTGTATATATATATGTGTGTCAGGACATTGTACTGTTTGTGTGTGTGGGGACATTATACTGTGTGTGTATGTGTATATGTACAGTCATATGAAAAAGTTTGGGCAGCCCTCTTAATCTTACTCTTTTTTTTTTTTTTTTGTTTAAAATGGTTTTTTTGCAACAGCTATTTCAGTGTGATATATGTAATAACTGATGAACACAGTAATATTTCAGGATTAAAATGAGGTTTATTGCAATAACCGAAAATGTGAAATATGCATTATTTCAAATATTGACCGATGCAAAAGTTTGGGCACCTCAACAGAAAAGTGACATTAATATTTAGTAGATCCACCTTCCTGTAGCTGTTAATGAGTTCCTGGATCCTGGATTAAGGTATTTTTGACCATTCTTCTTTACAAAACAATTCCAGTTCAGTTAAGTTTGATGGTCGCCGAGCATGGTCAGCCCGCTTCGAAACATCCCACAGATGTTCAATGATATTCAGGTCTGGGGACTGGGATGGCCATTCCAGAACATTGTAATTGTTCCTCTGCATGAATGCCTGAGTAGATTTGGAGCAGTGTTTTGGATCATTGTCTTGCTGAAAGATCCATCCCCAGCGTAACTTCAACTTTGACACTGATTCTTGAACATTATTCTCAAGAATCTGCTGATACTGAGTGGAATCCATGCGACCCTCAACTTTAACAAGATTCCCGGTGCCGTCATTGGCCACACAGCCCCAAAGCATGATGGACCCTCCCCCAAATTTGTCAGTGGGCAGCAAGTGTTTTTTTACTTGGAATGCTGTGTTTTTGTGGTGCCATGCATAAAGCCTTGTTGTATGACCAAACAACTCAATCTTTGTTTCATCAGTCCACAGGACCTTCTTCCAAAATGAAACTGGCTTGTCCAAATGTGCTTTTGCATACCTCAGGTGACTCTGTTTGTGGCGTGCATGCAGAAACGGCTTCTTTCGCATCACTCTCCCATACAGCTTCTCCTTGTGCAGTGTGCGCTGTATTGTTGACCGATGCACAGTGACACCATCTGCAGCAAGATGATGCTGCAGGTCTTTGGAGGTGGTCTGTGGATTGTTCTTGACTGTTCTCACCATTCTTCTTCTCTGCCTTTCTGATATTTTTGTTGGCCTGCCACTTCTGGTCTTTACAAGAACTGTCCCTGTGGTCTTCCATTTCCTTACTATGTTCCTCACAGTGGAAACTGACAGGTTAAATCTCTGAGACAACTTTTTGTATCCTTCCCCTGAACAGCTATGTTGAACAATCTTTTTTTTCAGATCATTTGAGAGCTGTTTTGAGGAGCCCATGATGCCACTCCTCAGAGAAGATGCAACTAGGAGAACAACTTGCAAGTGGACACCTAAAATAGCTTTTCTCATGATTGGATACACCGGGCTATGAAGTACAAAGCTCAATGAGGTTAATAAAACAATTTAGTGCTTCATTAAGTTAGTAAAAAGTAGTTAGGAGTATTCAAATCAAGAAAATCAGAAGTGTGCCCATACTTTGGCACCTGTCAAATTTTTAAATAATGCATATTTCACATTTTTGGTTAGTACATCAGTTATTACGTATATCACACTGAAATAGCTGTTGCTAAAAACAATTTTAAACAAAAAAAAGAGTTAAATTAAGAGGGATGCCCAAACTTTTTCATATGACTGTATGTATATGTATGTATGAATGTGTGAATGCATGTGTATGTGTGTACATGTATGTCTCTGTACATATGTATGTCTGTGTGTATATGTATATGTGGCGCCCCTGCGGCTAGGCGCCACAGAGTGGTATTGCACTTTGTCATAAAAATGTAATATTGTTTGTAAGTTGCTAGTTCGGGGTTTAAACCTTAGGGAGTCTGTTTCTACACTCACTTAGGACCACACCACCTAGAGTAGGGGGAACCAGTACTTGGTAGGTCTCAGAAGGCTGTGGGTGGAGCTTAGGATAGAGGAAGAGTGACAGTTTACCTCAGACGGTGCTGGGAAGGCAGACAGAGTGGTCAGGCCTGACAGCCCAACTGAGAGGAGGGAGCCCCATCTTGAAGTGGGGGGGCCCAGAACAGAAGGCAACGGGCCAGGACTGGTAGGAGCCGGCTGGTCATGTTGAGGGAGCACCGGCGACACGGAAAGCCGATGCAGCCAGGAGTTTAGCCCTGACTGCAAAACCGACGAGCTGCAGCCCAACAGAGGTGTACCGCACCCCTCAAGCCAAAAGACGATTATACACTAGAGGTGGAGGACTGAATCCCGGTGGCGGAGGGGAAACTTGTGAGTTCCTGCTGTTCCCGTGTGCAACGGTACAGGTCCAGTTGAGCCTACTAGATACAGACTGCAGGACTGGCGATTGAGCTCTGCAAGCGTGGGAAAGACTGAGAAGGGAAGGAGTCCCTGAACAACTTAAGAGAGGACATCTAGAGACTCCATAAGGGGAACCTTGAACTGGCAACATCCTCCCTGTAAACCAAACTGTACCGTGTCTTGTTCATGCCATCAGCATAAACCCAAGTAAAGTGGAGTTAAACTTGAACTGGTTTCCGTTATTCTTTCCGCAGCAGCTTGAAGGGCTCAGCATCAGCAGCAGCTCAGTAGAGGGGTAAGAACTGCATCACCATCTCCATCACTGCCCTCCCTCACCATCTTCCCTCATTGCTGCCCTGAGGTAAAGCTCCACCTGTGCGGAGCTGTACCACACTTTGCTGCCCCAACCATCACCTCAGCGGCCGGCTGGCAGCGCCAGTACCAGACACTACAGGTGGCGTCACGATCCCCTGTAAATAATCCCTTATTTCCCCATCATCAATATCTACCCCAGTTGATCACCAGGGCACGGCACCGGGATTCCGACCATCCGTGACTCCCTACTCAGCAATCCCGGTGACCAAGTACCCCATCCCTTAGCTCTGGTTGAATCATATATGTGTGTGTACATGCATGTGTGTATATGTATGTGTATGTACATGTATGTGTATATGTATGTCTGTATATGCATGTGTATGTGTGTGTATATGTGTGTGTGTCTAGCACCACCTGCACCCACCGCCACCCAGTCACAGCCAGCAATAAAATCCATGGCTTACAGCCCATGCTGACTGAGTGAGGTGTGGTGGCCTTTGTAGCCACCAGAGGGTGCCCACACCCCATATCCTGCACAGGCCTCAAGCCATGGACTTTCCTACTGGCTGTGGCTAGGTGGCAGTGGTTGCAGCAGATCACGATGTTCGGTGGATCACGATGTCCGGGGGGGCGGAAGGGCGGGTGCCGCGGGTGATGTCTGGTGGGGCCGGAGGGAGGTGTCTCCAGCAGGTGTGCAGCAGGTGTCCGGTGGTATAGATTATGAGTTTCTTTATTCAAGAAAAAAACATTATAATCCAAATATCAGAGATGTCTCTCAATCTAAAGTCATTTTGCATATAAAGAACCCAAGGCAGTTTGGGGCTAAGTGTCCTGGTAATGCTGAATCATTAGCTGGCGTTATGAGAATACTTGTCTCGCTTGTGTTCAGACAACATGACCTCTCCATATGGTGTCTGGCTGGCTGCATAAACTGCAAACAGTTTTATAGTCCGTGTCTAAATGAGCTACGAGCTGAAAATCATTTAACATGATGATGTTTACCAGTAATAAAAAGTTAGACAAGGTGGAGAACCTGACCATATTTCATAGACATGCATAGTACTGTATAGGATTAGCAGGGTCAGACTCGAGCACCTTGGTTTCTCTAAGACATAGTATTAGGGGCCTATTATTGCATGATATCTTTGGAATTATTGCACATTCAGAGCATATTAAATTACATTGTTGGTGAAATAAACCCAAAGAGTCATAAGTCTAATCAGTAAATTATTATCCATTCTTCATCTTTAGATGGGGACCCTTACTGCTCTGCTCTCGCTCTAATTATAGCTAATCTCACCTGTACTAACACCAGCATTTCCTCGGCCAGTGCTGAAGCAGTAAAGCCCTGAACACTAGAGATGATCAAACCTTGTCAGGATCAACCTTTGTTTTGTGCATCAATTTGAATTGAAGTGAATCAATGAATGCTGATTAAATTAATAAAAATGGTCTGAACTTCATATCCGGTGCCATGGATCACCGGTGCTCATCACATTGAAATGTGTCAGTGCCAAAATGATACCAATATAATTCAATTCCATGATAGAACAGTAAGTTTATTGATCTATACTCTAAAACTCTCCATCTTATAGGCAACAGGTTGTTGTTTACCTGCACCTTACAAGATGCCAGTGTCCTGGCACAGTCGGTGCAATGAAGTCACTGCATTGCACCACCTGTGCCCACCTGCTGTGTATAGGAGAAAAAAGAGGAAACTGAGGCTGTGGTGAATGGGGAATCCTGATTAGGTGAGTAATAATAATAATGTTTTTTTATATTTTGCAGCCATTTACAATTCAGAGAAACATGTACATACTAAGAGAAAATATAAGCCTTATTTTTTTTTATATTATTATTATAGCACAGTGGAAGCATCATACTATGTAGGTGGAAAGGTTGACATGTGATCTTACTGTGTAGGGAATTGTGGGGTCATCATACTATGTTTGAGGTCCTAGATAGTCCAGTTCTTCTTATCAACTTTCAAGATACTTCTTAATGTCTTAATAACTGCATATGTGTGGTCATTATCAGTAGAATAGGTTTGAATCCAGTCCGATGCCTCCCTGATAATATATTCTGGTCAGTAAGTACCTACCTCTATGGCAATGACCCCAAACATACAGCTAAACTTGTTAAGAACTATCTCGAGCATCAAGAAAGAAATCTACAAGTAATAATATTGAACCCACAGAACCTTGATCTCAACAAGATTACATGAAGAGAAAGATTTGTGCAGGCCTGCTTCCACAGAGGATCAAGATAAGTGGTTAGTTCTCAAAGATATTTGGAAAACCTCCCTGCAGAGTTTCTTTAAAAACTGTGCGCAATTGTACCTAGGAGAATTCATACTTTGACGTTGTTTTGGAGAAACAGAGTAGCCACAGCAATGATTATTTCATAGTCAAAATTCATTTGATAAAACAAGTTTACCAAGACAGATATGTGCAGTGAAATGTCTACATTTTTGTTATATGTTTCTTAACAAAATTCAACACCCTTTCTAAATATGAAAAATAAATATAAACTAAGTACACAGCCAAAAAGCCAGCATTTGTTGCAATGTGTATGGGTGTAAACTTTGACTATTAAAACAAATGTATAATGAAGAAAAAATATAAAATAATTGTAAATCAAATGCAGTAAGACCATATTGTTGATCAATCACACTGAGTCTGGCATTTGTGTTATGGCCACTTTACACACACCAACTTATCTGTCCAACTTCTGACCAACTTGCTGGTTGCAGTGAAATCATAGACACATTGTTCCATTTGTACACAGCCACAAAATGGAGCAATGTGTCCATGATTTCACTGCAACCAGCAAGTTGGTCAGAAGTTGGACAGATAAGTTGGTGTGTGTAAAGTGGCCCTTACTGGCATTTTCTGTCTCCCTACCAACTGAATGTTTGCATTATTTGTATTACTACTTATTGTTTGTATTATTTGCATTATTATTTTGTTATTTATTGACCTTTAGCTCGATCTCAAGCAATGGCGACTTGATGGATAAACACTCTGTAGGAAGATTGATCTTGCGCAGGCCTCAATATGTCCACCAGGGTTTTCTCTGCTGCAATCTTGACAATATCAAGCTATTGGGTTGCTGGTCTTCCTCTTCGCTGTGTACCTTATGTTCTGCCTACCATAATGTTCTTCCCTAGTGATGTTTCTCTTTATATGATGTGTCCAAAGTAGGCAAGTCAAGCAGTGGGGAAAAAAAGTATTTAGTCAGCCACCAATTGTGCAAGTTATCCTACTTAAAAACATGAGAGAGGCCTGTAATTGACATCATAGGTAGACCTCAACTATGAGAGACAAAATGAGAAAACAAAGACATTTATTTTTTATTTTGGTGGAAAATAAGTAATTGGTCAATAATATAAAGTTCATCTCAATACTTTGTTATATATCTTTTGTTGGCAATGATAGAGGTCAAACGTTTTGTGTAAGTCTTCACAATGTTGGCACACATTGTTGCTGGTATGTTGGCCCATTCCTCCATGCCGATCTCTTCTAGAGCAGTCATGTTTGGGGCTGTCGCTTGGCAACACGGACTTTTAACCCCTTCCAAAGGCTTTCTATAGGTTTTCGATCTGGACACTGGCTAGGTTACTCCAGGACCTTGAAATGCTTCTTATGTAGCCACTCGTTCGTTGCCCTGGCGGCGTGTTTGGGATAATTGTCATGCTGAAAGACCCAGCCACATTTCATCTTCAATGCACTTGCTGATGGAAGGAGGTTTGCACTCAAAATCTCACAATACATGGCTCCATTCATTCTTTCATGTACACAGATCAGTCGTCCTGTTCCCTTGGCAGAGAAACAGCCTCAAAGCTATTGCCACCCCCAAGCTTCACAGTAGGTATGGTGTTCTTTGGATGCAACTCAGCATTTTTTCTCCTCCACACATGACGAATTGTGTTTCTACCAAACAGTTTTACTTTGGTTACATCTGACCATATGAAATTCTGCCAATACTCTTCTGAATCATCCAAATGCTCTCTAGCAAACTTCAGATGGGCCCGGACATGTAATTGCTTAAGCAAGTGGACACGTCTGGCACTGCAGGATCTGAGTCCTTGGCGGTGTAGTGTGTTACTGATGGTAACCTGTGTATTGTTGGTCCCAGCACTCTGCAGGTCATTCACTAGGTTCCTCCGTGTGGTTCTGTGATTTACTATTTACTAAAGAAAAGACCAGAATATTTACGAGATGTGTCTTTGCTGCCAGTGAAATATTCCTTGAGGTTGACTGCACATCTCCCAGCCATGCTATTAAGTCTGCACACTACTGAATAAAAACCTGTGCGGAAGACCCAAATGTGCAGGGGAAGTCATCATGAAGACTTTGGAGGAGGACTGTTAACCAGCCACAGATTGGGTCCTTCACTGCAGGTATCAGTGTGGTCAGCATCGCAATAACATTATAGACATGGCTTTACTTTATATTGATGAATCCTGCTGGCATGTTCTCTTTGAAGCCTCTTCTGTCTTGTTTTATTTTTAGCCACCTCTCACCAAATGAGCATGACGTAATGAATAAGAGCATTAGAAATAGCACTGCTTCTATTGGACCCAAATATTGGGGGGTGATGAGTGTTCTGGGCTAGGAAGCTGCACAGATCAGACGGTGACTAATGTATTCTTTGCACATTGGCTCAGTGTTTAGCACTACTGACTTGCAGCACTGGGGTCCTGGTTTCAAACCCCACCAAGGACAACATCTGCAAGGCGTTTGCATGTTCTCCATGTGTTTGTGTGGGTTTCCTCTGATTTTCTCCCACACTCCAAAAACATACTGATAGGATATTTAGATTGTGAGTCCCAAAGGAGACAGTGTTACTGATGTATGTAAAGTGCTATGGAATTAATAGTGGTAGATAAACAAATATTATTATTATGAATTGTGGTATGTGTTAAAGTGGCCCACTAAAACTCTTTTGCCCAGGGCCCACAAAAACCTGGAGTTGGACCTTAGCAATCATAGTAGGGACGAGAGACCAAATATAGCAGAATAATTTCCAAATTCTTGATTTTGTATGGCCCCCGATTGATGTTTTCAATAGCTAAATGGAATTTGTCAGAAAACCTGTTTTAGAGAATGTCTGTAAGGATATGTGCAGATGCTGAGTTTGTGGTGCAAAAATTTTAAACTGCACCCTGTGCTAGAAAAACGCACCAAACACGCAATGCGTTTTTGGTGTGTATTTGGTGCTTATTTTTCACGATTGTCAATGACAGGAAGGGTATAAAAATGCACCAAGATTTGACATGCTAATTTTTTTGTTCTGCACAACAAAACGCTGCAAATCTGCAAGGAAAAAAAAGCATCGTTGGCACAGCAATTCAGAATTCTCATACAGTTTGCTGGAGGAAGGTTATACAAGCGGTTTTGTGGCAAAAGGTGCATCAAAAACGCATCGTCTGAACATAGCCTTACATAAACCACAGTGCACCATACAAAGATTGTAGGATCCCTATGTGCTTTCATATAACTTCTAATAGCTGCATTAAGCCCAGTGCAAATTACTTAAGCCCAGATAGATTTTTATAAACAAGCAATGGGAAGGAAAATTCCATATTTTTGACCTATTTCAATATATAGATGTTAATCTGACTGATTGAATGGAATATTAACTACTGTACCGTATATATTATTTGCATATAACACAGGTCAACAAAAAAAATGTTTTTTTCTGGTGCCCAAAATATTTTAATGAATTTGGGGTATTTTTGGGGTGCTGATTCTGAATATGCTATCAGTTTTGCCAGATTGGCTCAAGTTTTTGAGATTTTTGGTATCTTATTTATAGCACTTGTTGGTAAATGCGACGCATCATCTCATTAATTTCTTTGGATTAGTACTTGAACTGAGCAGTTCTCAATATAGTTTTGTGTTAATTAGTGTTCTAAAAGTTTGTTCATAGCTTGATTTTTGCACTAACTTTATGTTGTTGTCTGTTGTCCAGTGAAAAGCATGAACTCATCAAGAAGAAGTTGTCTTAACGATCCAGACTCATTCTGTTACATTTGTGGTGAATATACACTGACAAAACATAGAAGAAACATAACAGACTTCGTTAAAAAAGTAGCAAAAAACGTCTTTTTGTTACACATTTTACGAAAAATCTCAAAAACTTGAGCCAATCTGGCAAAACTGATGACATATTCAGAATCAGCACCCCAAAGTTACCCTAAATTCAATGAAATATCTTTGGCACCAAAAATGCTGTTGACCAGTGTAATCCCATGCAGTGAATACTTCCCTTAGGGTTCACTCATATCTGCATATAAAAAAATCAGTTCCATTCTCATTCAGAAATGTTAGATGAGTGAAATCCATTTATTATTCTATGTCATGCTAGGACTATGCAAATGTGCAATTTTTTTCTCACCTAGGATCCATATGACCATTTTCAATATTCTAACAGAGTGGTAATGTATCCTTAAAAATTGGATGGCGTACGGATCATCCATGTGACGTCATTTTTCTTTCGCACTCTTTAACTTGTATGGCTTTTCGTGACCCTATGGTGTATGTTGACATTTATTCCTCAGTCAGCATGTATACACCTGAGGAAAAATCACAGATCAGCCCTGCTTCATTGAATTACATTTTTACTGAATTTGTATCAGATTACACTCGCTGTATTTATATGACAGTGTGACCGAACCTTTAACAGGCAAATGGTGACGTGGCTAGGCAGGGGCGTAACTACAACAGGTGCAGGGGTTGCAATCGCACCCGGGCCCTGGAGCCTAGGGGGCCCCAAAAGTTCCTTTTGCCTAAAGAAAAAGGCTATTGCTATTAAAGATTTGCAATAATTGGGGGGCCCGTTGGAGCTTTCGCATCGGGGCCCATGAGCTCCAAGTTACGCCACTGTGGCTAGGTTCTGAGAAATATGAGCAATACATACAGCTATGAAAGGTAAAAAAAAGAAATAAACTAGAGAAGTGCAAAAAAGGTTCAGGACTCACATATCAGTAAATATATTTTCAAGAAGACAGCTGGAGACAGCACATTGTAGATAAATCAAATTAACTTTTAATGCACCCCTGCCATAAACTAAATGGACCTATGTAATTTAAAAGCGGAAATCCCTCACCATAAAATTGTACTTTAAATATTAGCTGGAGACAGTGCTATATCTCTGTTACAGATCGAAGAGATAATAAAATCCTAACACATGTAATAATAAAAATCCTGAGTATTCATTTACACTTCCTACAGGCAATAAACACTGTACATTCAGGACTGCTCTGCTGATCTTGTGTAATACAATCGACAGTAGGAGCCGAGTGGAAATGATGTCTCACTAAGGAGAGTGTCAACAGGATATATACAGTCCATTAGTAGGAAGATTTTGTAGCATTTTCTCAATGGAGTACCCATAGGGGTATCTCAGAACAGATCTCTTCTCCCACCAAATGCTGCTGACACTGGAGCAATGCTATTATAAAAGATGACGGCCCTATGGTCATGATTTCCATAGGAAAATCTGGTAACATCTATAGTGTAGATGTCTAGATTTTACCGCATTTCTTCACATTTTGTCACAAGCTGTTTTAAAGTGATATAACAGGTGGGCTCTTAATGTTGAATATGTAATAAAGTCAGCATCTACAGCATCAGAGGAAGCTCAGTTCCACACAGGAGAACCCCCCCCATCACATACATGTACATGATTACGCACTTTAACCCAGATTGTAAATTATGACAACACCGACTTGGTTATAGATTAATCAGGAGTCAAATATACTACAACTAAAAAATATAAAAAGAAAATAGCTAATTTCCAGTTTACGAAGCAAAGAAAAACAGATTGACCTTGATGCAGATAGTAAAGCACTTACGCACTTTTTCTCAGATGTTATACTAATATAGCAAGAATGTAATCCAGTAAAGGAAGGCTACAGTTCTCAGCCATCTGGGTTTCATTTAACTGTTTTCAATGTAGGGACTCTAAGAAGCTTCCAATAAACTTATTATGTAAAAAAACTTAGAAACATACCGTAGAAGGTGGACAGCAGAAAAAAGGCCATCTTTATATTCACCACATACAAGACTTCTCCCATGCTTCCGCCATACTCTGGAACTCTCTCCCCCAACATATCAGACACTCGCCTACCATTGGGAGCTTCAAAAGAAGCGTCAAGACTCACCTCTTCCAACAATTTAAGATGAGACCCGGTCGCCCCACCGTAATGCGCTCGGCGCTTCCCCCTCCTATTGTTTCCACGCCCGCCCCTCGTAGACTGTGATCCCTCATGGACAGGGTCCTCTCCCCTTATGTACCTGAAAGACTTGATCGTCCATATATACTGCATTTGTCCTTGTTCTCCCCACTTCTTATGTAAAGCGCCATGTAATCTAATGGCGCTATATAAATAAATAAAAATAATAATAATAATTCACTTAGGGCCCCTTTACACGCGGCTACATTTCTTGGGTGGCTACAGGTAACTTACTGGTTGCAGTGAAATCATGGAGACAAGGTTCTATCTTGTTGCTGTGTACAAATGGAATAATCTCTCCATGATTTCACTGCAACCAGTAAGTTACCTGTAGCCACCCAAGAAATGTAGCCGCGTGTAAAAGGGCCCTTAGGGATGAGCGAGTATACTCGCTACTATTCGGTACTCGCCAAATAGTAGCGGTATTCGGGCTACTCGTTACTCTACGAGTATCCTTGCGATTACTAGCAGAGTAACGAGTCCAATGTAAATCAATGGGAAATGCAATTCCTCTGCTGCTGGACCCTATAAAGAGGTCTGGCAGCAGAGGAAAAACCTGCAATTCCCCACATCATTGTTTAAAAGCCAGCGGTAAAAAGCTGCCAGCTTTTAAACAATGCTGACAGCCGCTGACAGCTTCCCTGCCGCCTATCCTAACTTAGTATCGGGTGGAAAGGCTGCGGGGGAGGCAGAGGATCCTGCTGTCAGGCAGCCGGGGAGCGCAGAACCGACCGCGGCCAGCAGGGAGCTGACCGCGGTCGTGAACTGAGGTAAAACCGGATTCTCCCGGATTGCCCCGGTCCGGTGCAATCCGGGACCATAGAGCCCTATGTCATGGGGCGCCGGATTCCAAGGAGTGATGTGATCCGATGAGACTGAGAAGGAGATCTATGTGTAATTGCGGTATTGAAATTGAGTCCTGGGAATTGATTATCTGTGAGAGGGAATTTCCTACTCGTTAGGGGTAAAGGCAAAGGGGATTTTACTATTTAGAAGCATCGGTCAGGATGGTGCAAGAGGGAGGTATCCGTGGTGGAAAAAAAGGAAGCCACGAAACAGTGGAATATGTGGAGGGAGGGGGAGGGAAGATGGGGAGGAGAAGAGAGGGAGATGAAACTTCTTGTTGGGGAGTTAAAATTTGAGTTTAACCCCTTAAGGACCGAGTCACTTTGCAGCTTAATGACCAGACCATTTTTTGTAATTCTGACCACTCTCCCTTTATGTGGTAATATCTCTGGAACGCTTCAACGGATCCTAGCGATTATGAGATTGTTTTTTCGTGACATATTGGGCTTCATGTTAGTATTAAATTTAGGTCGATAATTTTTGCGTTTATTTGTGAAAAAATAAAAAATTTGGCAAAAATTTTGAAAATTTAGCAATTTTCAAATTTTTAATTTTTATTCTGCTAAACCAGAGAGTTATGTGCCACAAAATAGTTAATAAATAACATGTCCCACATGTCTACTTCACATCAGCACAATTTTGGAAGAAAAAAAAAAATTTGTTAGGACGTTATAAGGGTTCAAAGTTCATCAGCAATTATTCATTTTTCCAGCAAAATTTACAAAACCAATTTTTTAGTGACCACATCACATTTGAAGTCCCTTTGAGGGGTGTACATGACAGAAAACACCCAAAAGTGACACCATTCCAAAAACTGCACCCCTCAAGCTACTCAAAACTATATTGAAGAAGATTATTAACCCTTCAGGTGCTTCACAGGAACTAAAATAATGTTGAAGGAAAAAATGGACATTTTAATTTTTGTAACAAAAATGTTCTTTTAGCCTCAATTTTTTCATTTTCACATGGGCAACAGGATAAAATGCATCCTAAAATTTGTTGGGCAATTTCTCCTGAGTACACCGATGCCTCATATGTGGTCATAAACCACTGTTTGGGCGCACGGCAGGGCTCAGAAGGGAAGGAGCGCAATTTGAATTTTAGAGCCAATTTTCCGTTCAAAAAGTGAAATGGCGCTCCTTCACTTCTGAGCCCTGCCGTGCGCCCAAACAGTGGTTTATGACCACATATAAGGTATCGGTGTACTCAGGAGAAATTGCCCAACAAATTTTGGGATGTATTTTATCCCTTTGCCCATGCGAAACTGAAAAAATGTAGGCAAAAAGAATTTTTTTGTGAAAAAAAAGTGTTTTTTTAATTTTTATGAATGAATTTGTGAAGCATCTGGGGGTTAAAAGTGCTCACTATGCATCTAGATACCTTCCTTAGGGGGTCTAGTTTCCAAAATGGGGTCATTTGTGGGGGAGCTCCAATGTGGAGACACACAGGGACCCTCCATACGCGACATGGTGTCCGCTAACAATTTGAATGGAAAATGAGCTCAAATTGTTAGCGGACACCATGTCGCGTTTGGAGGGTCCCTGTGTATCTCCACATTGGAGCTCCCCCACAAGTGACCCCATTTTGGAAACTAGACCCCGAAGGAACGTATCTAGATGCATAGTGAGCACTTTGAACCCCCATATGCTTCAGAAATTCATCCGTAAAAATGAAAAAGCACTTTTTTTTCCACTAAAAAATTATTTTTTCATTATTACGGATCAATTTGTGAAGCATCTGGGGGTTCAAAGTGCTCACTATGTACCTAGATATGTTCCTTTGGGGGTCTAGTTTCCAAAATAGGGTCACTTGTGGGGGAGCTCCAATGTGGAGACACACAGGGACCCTCCAAACGCGACATGGTGTCCGCTAACAATTTGAGCTCATTTTCCATTCAAATTGTTAGCGGACACCATGTCGCGTTTGGAGGGTCCCCGTGTGTCTCCACATTGGAGCTCCCCCACAAGTGACCCCATTTTGGAAAACTACACCCCCAAAGGAACATATCTAGATGCATAGTGAGTACTTTGAACCCCCAGATGCTTCACAAATTGATCCATAATAATGAAAAAATAAATTTTTTTGTGGGAAAAAAAAGTGCTTTTTCATTTTTACGGATGAATTTCTGAAGCATATGGGGGTTCAAAGTGCTCACTATGCATCTAGATACGTTCCTTAGGGGGTCTAGTTTCCAAAATGGGGTCACTTGTGGGGGAGCTCCAATGTGGAGACACACGGGGACCCTCCAAACGCGACATGGTGTCCGCTAACAATTTGAATGGAAAATGAGCTCAATTTGTTAGCGGACACCATGTCGCGTTTGGAGGGTCCCCATGTGTCTCCACATTGGAGCTCCCCCACAAGTGACCCCATTTTGGAAACTAGACCCCCAAAGGAACGTATCTAGATGCATAGTGAGCACTTTGAACCCCAGGTGCTTCAGAAATTCATCCGTAAAAATGAAAAAGCACTTTTTTTCCACAAATAATTTCTTTTTTCATTATTACGGATCAATTTGTGAAGCATCTGGAGGTTCAAAGTGCTCACTATGCATCTAGATATAATCCTTTGGGGGTCTAGTTTCCAAAATGGGGTCACTTGTGGGGGAGCTCCAATGTGGAGACACACAGGGGCTCTCCATACGCGACATGGTGTCCGCTAACAATTGGAATTGTTAGCGGACACCTTGTAGGATATGAAGAGCCCCTATGTGCCTAAACATTGGAGCTCCCCCACAAGTGACCCCATTTTGGAAACTAGACCCCCAAAGGAACGTATCTAGATGCATAGTGAGCACTTTGAACCCCCAGGTGCTTCAGAAATTCATCCGTAAAAATGAAAAAGCACTTTTTTTCCACAAATAATTTCTTTTTTCATTATTACGGATCAATTTGTGAAGCATCTGGGCGTTCAAAGTGCTCACTATGCATCTAGATATAATCCTTTGGGGGTCTAGTTTCCAAAATGGGGTCACTTGTGGGGGAGCTCCAATGTGGAGACACACAGGGGCTCTCCATACGCGACATGGTGTCCGCTAACAATTGGAATTGTTAGCGGACACCTTGTAGGATATGAAGAGCCCCTATGTGCCTAAACATTGGAGCTCCCCCACAAGTGACCCCATTTTGGAAACTAGACCACCCAAGGAAACGTATCTAGATGCATAGTGAGCACTTTGAACCCCCAGGTGCTTCACAAATTGATCCGTAAAAATGAAAAAAGAAACTTTTTGTGGAAAAAAAACGTGCTTTTTCATTTTTATGGATGAATTTGTGAAGCATCTGGGAGTTCAAAGTACTCACTATGCATCTAGATACGTTCCTTCGGGGGTCTAGTTTCCAAAATGGGGTCACTTGTGGGGGAGCTCCAATGTTCAGGCACACAGGGAGGGGCTCTCCATACCCGACATGGTTTCCGCTAACAATTGGAGCTAATTTTCTATTGAAATTGTTAGAGGACACTATGTCGCATATGGAGAACCCGTGTGCCACCAGCACAAGGGCAACTGGTAGAGTTGGGGTACAGCACCAGAAAATGCTGCCTCTAATGAATGCGCTATTTTCTTGGGTGGCTGTGGGTTGAAATTTGCAGCGTGGGGGACCCACAACATTTGAGTCTCTCCACGCTGAGGATTCCAGTCAGCCAGCTACCAAGTTGTACATGGCTGGCTACAAATACAGCGAAGGCTTTATTTTATTTCTAGAACTAATTCTAGAAAAAAAAATGACGTAGGGCTCCGCCATATTTTTGGTCCAGCCAGGTACAACTTGGCAGCTACAGACTGCCAGCAACCCCCAGCTGCCTCGCTGTACCTGGCTGCAACCAAAAATACAGCGAAGCCCATTTTTTTTTATTTCTAGAACTAATTCTAGAAAAAAAAATGACGTAGGGCTCCGCCATATTTTTGGTCCAGCCAGGTACAACTTGGCAGCTACAGACTGCCAGCAACCCCCAGCTGCCTCGTTGTACCTGGCTGCAACCAAAAATACAGCAAAGCCCATTTTTTTTTATTTCTAGAACTAATTCTAGAAAAAAAAATGACGTAGGGCTCCGCCATATTTTTGGCCCAGCCAGGTACAACTAGGCAGCTGGGGGCTGGAATCCTCAGCATGGAAAGGCCCAAGCGTTCTGGGCCCCCCATGCTGCGAATTGCAGCCCGCAGCCGCTCCAGAAAATGGCGCATTCATTGAAGCGCCATTTTCTGGCGCTGTACCCATGCTCTTCCAGTTGCCCTGGTGCCGGTGGCGAACTGGGTAATAAAGGGGTTAATGCCAGCTTTTTATTGGCAGCTGGCACTAAGCCCGAGATTCATAATATAGGGCCAATGTTAGACCCGCCATTAGGAATCTCTGGTAAATAGTCAGAAAATACACACATAGAAAAATCTTTTTATTTGAAAAAAAAACACAAACAAAATTCGGACTCCATCTTTATTATGAAGATCCGACGTAGTCCACAACGAAGGTCCCACGACGCTCGATTGCCTCCGACGTAGTCCACAACGAAGGTCCCACGACGCTCGATCGCCTCTGCTCAATCCAGAGACTGCAGCAAGGGATCAAGTGTCCTCTTCCTACAGTCTCAGGGGTCAGAGTTATGGTGCACTGTATGACAATGATCAGTTATACAGTGCACCATGACTATGATCCCAGAGACTATAACAAGAGGACACTTGATCCTTGTTGCACCCATCCATCCACCTATGCACCCATCATCCACGCACGCACATCCACGTATGCACATCCACGCATGCACACAACCACGCACGCACATCCACGCATGCACACATCCACGCACGCATGCTGACATCCACGTACATCCACACACACATCCACGTACATCCACATCCACGTACGCACACTTCCACGCACGCACATTCACACACGCACATCCACGTACGCACATCCACGCACGCACATCCACGTACGCACATCCACGTACGCACATCCACGTACGCACATCCACGTACGCACATCCACGCATGCACACAACCACGCACACACATCCACACATGCATATCCACGTACGCACATCCACGTACGCACATACACGTACGCACATCCACGTGCTGACATCCACGCATGCACACAACCACGCACACACATCCACACAAGCACATCCACGCACGCACACATCCATCCATCCATCCACCCATCCATCCATCCACCCATCCATCCATCCATCCATCCATCAATCCACCCATCCATCCACCCATCCATCCATCCATCCATTCATTCATTCTTTCATTCTTTCATTCATTCTTTCATTCATTCATACTTACCCAGCGATGAGGAGGAGGAGCCCCTGAGAAGAGGAGGAGCCACACTGCAGAGGAGGCCCGACGGTGCGGGCGGGTGCACCGAGCGTGCAGCCCGCCGGGAATCGGGATAGGTGAGCGGGGCTGGGGACCCGGGATCGGGGGCTGGGGACCGAGTCCCGGGGGCTGGGGACCAGCAGGGAGGAGGAGGGGGCCCTGCAGCTTTGCCGGCGGGCGCAGAAGCCCGCCGGCAAACAAACTGTGCAAGGTGGAGGGCGGGGATGGACGGGAGACAGGGGGGGCTGCACAGGGGACGGGGACAGGACACAGAGGGCTCAGGACACAGGGGGGGGCTACAGGACACAGGGGGCTCTGGACACAGGGGGCGGGGACAGGACACAGGAGGGGCTGCACAGGGGACAGGGACCGCACACAGGAGGGGCTGCACAGGGGACGGGGACAGGACACAGGAGGGGCTGCACAGGGGACGGGGACAGGACACAGGGGGCTCAGGACACAGGGGGGGGGCTACAGGACACAGGGGGAGCTGGACACAGGGGGCGGGGACAGGACACAGGGGGAGCTGGAGCATCAGCTCATGGCCGGCGGCTGCGGTGCAACCCGCCCGCAGATAAGAGTGATTGCGGTGGGGGAGGGGGGTGAAGGGGTTAACAGGGGTGCCCACACCTCTGCCCCTAACCCTTGGCTGTCACTGACAGCTTTTAGATTTGAGCTGTCACTGTTCGTTTAGGAGCAGTGACAGTTCAAAGCCATGACGAGTATACTCGTCATGATGCGGGAACTGACATCTTTTCATGACGAGTATACTCGTCATTAGTCGTAAAGGGGTTAAAGGGGAGTTGGGACAGGGGAAAATATCCAATTGACGAGCAGTGGTACCATCTGAGGAATGTCGAAGGTTTGAATGTTGTTAATGTTTATATTTTAAAAGATAATATGTACAAGGAGGACCTGTGGCCTTGTGACAATGGTTAAGATTGTCTCCTGGAATATAAAGGGACTGAGATCCCCAGAAAAACGGTTAATGGTTATTAGACATCTGAAAAGATTGGGAGCAGATATTGCGTTATTACAGGAGACACACTTACCCCAAAGGGATTTTTTTAGGATGAATAAATTATGGGTGGGAGAGGTGTTCGGTTCAGGAGCTGTGGGACGACAAGCAGGGGTGGTCACGCTGGTGGGGAAAAACTTTCCACATAAGCTGATAAAACATACACATGATGAAGAAGGACGACATGTGCAAATAGTCTTAGACACACCATGTGGTGTACTGGATATACACAACATATATGCACCAAATTCAGATAGAGGACCATTTTTTGCTGCCTTAGAGGCTAAAATTTCAATGGAAAAAATGGCTAATCTGATAGTGGGCGGAGACATGAATGAGGTGGTGGTGGAATTGGAAGATCGCACTGAAACAAAGGGCAGAGGGAGAGGGAGGGCGGGGACAACGAGAATGGGACCATTGCGAGGTTTCATAGAGGATTTAGACTTACGGGATGTTTGGAGACTACACCATCCAGTCGAGCGCCAATACACACACTTTTCCCATCCACATGGAACATGGTCGAGAATAGACACAATCCTAATTAGTGGGGACTTACTTCACAAGACAACAGCTGCGGAAATATCAGACTTGGTGATCTCAGACCATTGCCCGGTGGACTTGATATTATGAGATAATTTCCCAAGAGGCACAGACTACATTTGGCGATTCCCACACTTTTTAAAAAAAGATGTCGAATTTGCATTGCAGCTGGGGGAGTGGTGGACTGACTTGGTCTCCAACAATCCTCCGGAGTCAATGGAACCTACCCTTTTTTGGGAGACGGCTAAGGTGGTCCTTCGAGGGAGAATTATGGCTTACACAGCCTCACTCAGGAAAAAGATGCAATCAGCATATTTAAAAACAAGTATGAAGGTGAGGGAGGAATATGCAAATTACCAAAGTAGCCCCTCAGACGCAACTAAAAGTAGCTGGATGGAAGCAAAAGAGAATTTGATGCCTGGGCCAGAAGGAGGGAAGATATGGGAAAATCACAATGGGAGGCAACGCTACATACACAGGGAGATAAGGCGGGGAGACTGTTGGCACACCTGGCGAAAGGTCGCAGGCCCATATCGCATATTGTGTCACTCAAAGACAAAAAAGGGGCAACCACATCAGACCCGAAAGAGGTTAATTCTATCCTGGGAGCTTTCTATACAGATTTATATAAGGCAAAACCACATGATGCAGAGATGGGCCGCCAGTGGTTGGAGGAGGTGGAGCTACCAAATTTAAAAGAGGAAGAATTGGAAGAGTTAAATAGGGAGGTGTCAGAGGAGGAAATAAAGGCGGTGATTAGACAACTTAATGTACTCAAGGCGCAGGGCCCAGACGGCTTTGGCGCCAGTATGTACAAGACACTAATTGATCAGGTTACCCCACACTTACGATCGATGTATAACAAATTTTTGGAGGGTGGGGAGATTCCAACACAATTAAATACAGCATACATAAAATTATTACCAAAAGGGGATAAAATGTCAGATGACCCGGCATCGTATCGGCCGATCTCTTTGATTAACCAGGACCTGAAGATAATCTCTAAGATTCTGGCGGATAGGTTGGCAAATTTGCTGCCTAGGTGGATAGGACAGGAACAAGCAGGTTTTGTACGGGGCAGAGCTGCTGTAGCAAATGTAAGAAGGGCCATCATGGTGTTGGAGGCAGTACGACTGGGGGATAGGGAGGTGGGGACTGCTCCGGCCATGGTTGTTCTGGATGCCGAAAAGGCTTTTGACAGTGTGGGATGGTCGTGGCTGGAGCAAGTCTTGGATAAGATGGGAATGGTAGGAGGATTTAGAAGGTTTTTGGGAACACTTTATGCAAATCCAAAGGCAAGGGTGCATACACCGGGTTTCCTGTCTGATGTGATCAGACTGGAAAGAGGAACAAGACAGGGATGTCCCCTGTCGCCGTTGCTCTTCAATTTGGCTGTCGAACCTCTCTCCAGATACCTCAATGGTCCAAATAGTTTTGAGGGGATAGAGGTGGGAGGCACTCCGGTTAAATCTAACTTGTTTGCCGACGACATCATCCTGTACATGGCGAATCCTGCTAATGATTTGGATGGGGTGCTGGAGAGATTTGAGATGTTCCATAAGATATCAGGATTCCGATTGAATCTTTCAAAGTGTGAGATTATGCCCCTTACAGAAGATGGCAGAAGAATCTTACAAGATGGGCGGCGACGGGACACATTCTTGGGGGTTAAAATAAATACGAGGGAGGTCAAGTATCTGGGCATACTGATGAGCAAAGATGCTAGAGATCTGTATCGGTTAAATTATGGGCCTATTATACAGAAGATAGATCAGGAGTTGACTAGATGGAAAGATTTACCGCTGTCTTTGATAGGAAGAATTCACCTTGTCAAAATGGTTTCATTTGCTCGATTGTTATACCCTATGCAGACGGTCCCGCTGCTACTTCGCCACACGGATGTCAATAAACTAAACAGAGCCATAGCCAAGTTTCTTTGGAGGGGAAGGAGGCATAGGATAAAGCTAAGAACATTAATGTTTCCCAAGGAGGAAGGGGGCCTGAGTCTTCCCAATATAAGGGGGTATAATTTGGCATGTGTGTGGCGACATGTGGTGGATTGGCTGCGGGAGAAGAGTAATCATTCAGACTTTGAATTAGAGACGAAATGGTGTAGGCCATGGAGTCTGGGGTCAGTGCTTCATGCACAAAGTGGAGTGTTGGAAGAACGTATCAAACATTCAGTATTGTTCAGGGATACGAGGGCGGCATGGAAGGCGGTCAGATATAAAATGGGTCTGTCTTGGCGTATATCAAAACACACACCGTTATGGGACAACCCAGACTTTCCACAGGGGAGAGACAACGCTCTATTCCAGACTTGGAGGGAAAAGGGAATCAAGACGTTAGGTGACTTAATGATTAAGACGGACAGCAGATGGATGTCAGCAGCGGAGACGATAGAAAAATGGCGATTGGGCCCTACTCATTTACTGCAATTTG
>JARQOC010000003.1:542193475-542269933 GCA_033576535.1 Allobates femoralis
CCCGCCCGGTCTAAAAGGAGGCGTCACCAATAGGTTGCTCAGACACTATGTAACACCTGAGTGTGGCAGAGGCCTAATGGTGTCCATGTATCTGCATTCACCACCAGCCTCTCCTTGCATACATGGCTGGTCGCCTGGTTGCTACAAACTGCCCCCATGTTATAGGTTGCAGGGGTCTGTGTACCGGTGTCTAGACCGATGTGTTACCTCCTGGGGGAATTTGCAGCCACCTGCTAGATGCAAGGGGTAGAAAAAAGTGACCAAATTTCGGTGAGTTTTTTGATTATAATGTTCCTATTCGGATATTACTGTAAAAATATATGAGTTATCATATAGCTATGGACTCGTGAGTGTAAGGGCCCTTGACGTGGGGTCACGAGCTTATGATATTCTGGCGCCAAAATACCAAACTGACACCTTACATCATCATTTAGTGTCAACTTGCATCTTTTTATCCATTGCAGTTGAGGTTGTTTTCCTCTAGGGGGCGTCTGTCACAGTGATGCATATTTCAGTGCTGAGCGGCCCGCCCGGTCTAAAAGGAGGCGTTACCAATAGGCTGCTCAGACACTATGTAACACCTGAGTGTGGCAGAGGCCTAATGGTGTCCATGTGTCTACATTCACCACCAGCCCCTCCTTGCATACATGGCTGGTCGCCTGGTTGCTACAAACCGCCCCCATGTTATAGGTTGCAGGGGTCTGTGTACCGGTGTCTAGACGCATGTGTTACCTCCTGGGGGAATTTGCAGCCACCTGCTAGATGCAAGGGATAGAAAAAAAGTGACCAAATTTCGGTGAGCTGTTCTTAAGCCAGCTCTTATTGGAGATGGCAAGGTACCAGTAAGCTCCACCACTGAACAGGTCATGTTTCCAAGCAACTTTTGCTCTCCCAAGAGATTCACTGAGGAGCCAAAATCAAAAGGTTTTTCCAAACATTCAACACAACTTCAGAAAGTCTGGCTGGCTGTGTGACAAGGCTTTTCTATCTCCAAAAAATTATACCATCAACAAGATCAATCTTCAAATTCAAAGTGTCCTTCAGGTGTGCGCAGGACCTACACATTAGTGGATACAGTAACAGACTCTGCTCAAGCATTATTCTATCCAACAGAATACCTCACAACTTGAAACCACAGGGACTTCCTCCACATAACCTTTTTCTAAAACCTGGAGCAACTATTCTGCTGTTGAGAAATGTAGATCCACCTACGCTGTGTAATGGAACAAGACTATCGATTCAATTACAAGTGGAAACAGGCTCTTAAACAACCATTTTGACTGGATGTGCCAAAGGGGAGGACGCTTTTACTCCAACAATTTCACTTATTCCAGCTGATTTGCATTTTGTTCTTAAATGCCTCCGGTTTCCAGTTTGACTGGTATTTGCAATGTCCATTACCAAGGAGCAGGGACAGTCCTTGAAAGTAGCAGGAATCAATTTGCAATCTCCATGCTTTTCTCATGGTCAACTTTATGTATCCTGTTCAAGAGTTGGAGCTGACAAAAATCTGTTTGTCTGCACTGGAAGGAAAAATCAAGAATGTCATTTATCAAAAGGTTCTTTAATAAAAGGAGTTGTAGATAAAGTGCTGCACATTACCTGGGTACTCATTTAGTTAATTTGTGTTGCATATCTGTGTTGTAGAATATATGATGTGAAATGCTTCTATTACTGTACTATTTGATTTTTAATAATAAATTATGTCCATTTACTTTCATTTTTTTTGTGCAAAATAATTTTTTGTTAAACCATTCTATTTAGTTCTAGCCAAGAACAGTTAGTTACTATCCCTGGCAACTCCGGGTACTTCAGCTACTTACCACATAAAAATACATTAGATTTGAGAAATTCAGGGTGGTGAAAACAGGCAAAGGGTTAAGAATGACAGTCATTATAATTTTTATTTCACAATTCGATAGCACAGAGGAAAATTAATAACTTTGTAATAATTCTTAGGGCACCGTTACACGACGCAATATTGCATGCAATTTCACTGGCAATTTGCTGGTTGCAGTGAAATCATGGACACATTGTTCTATGTTGTTGCCGTGTACAAATGGAACAATGTGTCCATGATTTCACTGCAACCAGCAAATTGCCAGTGAAATTGCATGCAATATTGCGTCGTGTAACGGTACCCTTAATGACAGAAAATTGCTTTGTTCTCTTTCTGAACTGATTACAATTTTTGGATAAAGTTTGTATTCAGTGAAGACAGATCTTCTCATTACTGGGATAGGAGATAGCAGTTGGGTCTTTTAGAGTTGGCGTTTTCTTATAGTAAATTGACTTATGAGGTTGATGCAAGTTTGTCTTCTGCCTGCTTGAGAATTCAACTTGTCAACTAATTGCTCCCAATCTTTACACTGTAACCATGCATTATTTTTTGCCGCGACATAACCACAAATGTTTTTGCCATAATCTTGAAAAAGCACAGCTAATTTAATGCGCTTTTGTGGAAATTACAGGATTAAAAAAAAAAAAAATGCATCAAGGATGCAAGGTGTCAACACAGAATTATTAAACCACAGATTCTTAATAGTGTCATGTCAAAGTAAGACTTTTCTTTCACCAGTAAGAGAAAAAAAACAAAACTCTTTGAAAGAAGCTTTTGGAAAAAGATAGTCTAAGGCCCCCTTCACATCACGTTCTTTTCCTGTCCGTGGGGATCCTGTTTTTTGCAGGACCACACGGAGCAGAACTGACAGGTCTGATTTGTAACTCCGGATGCCATTTCTTTGTCCGGATCCAGGATTTTGTGGGATCCGGACACAGAAAGAACTGGGAGGAGCCGAGCCTAATGCACAGGCAAGTGGTGTCGAGGCTGTACTTTCACTTTCACAATATATCTAACATACATTGCAAATGCGAAGAGAGAGTAATGGTAAGAAAAAAAAAAATGCTCACCTCTCTGCCGAGTGTCCAGCGATGCGAGGCGTCCACGTCTGACGGCTGCAAGGACCTTAATCAGCTGACCGGCGGCAACCGCTCAGCTGATCTGTCACATGACTTATGATCAGTTTTGGCGGGAGATTTAAACCGCTCAGCTGATTTCTGTAATTTCACTTTAGCAGTGTAGGTAGATACACTGCTAAAGTGAAATTACAGGAACAGAGCAGTGAATGTGCAGTGAGCATGCTCAGTACAGTAAAACCGGATCTGGGAAACAACCGTTATTTCCCGCATTTGAGCTCCATAGACCTCCATGTTATTTGAATCGGACAGCGTCAGATCTGATTCTGCCAGATTGTGTCCGCTTTTTTGAAGGCAGCCCAAGATCGGAGCAGTCTCCGATTTTGGGGATGTGAAAAAAGGAGACACAATCGGATACCTGCACTCATGGATGGCCATTAAGGACCAATCCGTGCCTATCAGGAACATGGGGAGTCAAATCGGATCCGTGGCTATCAGTTTTACAACAGATAGCCATGGATCCCCAAAAAACGTGATAACAATGGACGTGCTAATAATAAGACTAATCCTTAACTTATTCAGAGTTTAAAGAAGTAACAGGAAGACATAATGTACAAATGTCGTTTTACATTGCTGTGCATTAGGTCCATTTTTTGCAGCAGTGTTGAGGTGCTTTTCCTTTCTGGTTACCGGTGAATCCACCTCAAAAAAAAAAGAAGTGGTGCACACATATTCAATCAGGCCATTGACTTTCTGGGGATTAGAAAAGTGTCTGCTTTTATTTATAGACAAGCCACTTTGATGCTCATTTGATAGAGGACTTCTACAGAAAGGGTAGAGTGGGGCCTTTAGACTGTACCTTGGTAACACTGTATTTTTTATTAGAAAAATAAAAACTAATGGATTGTCTGCTCTAAATCTAGAAGTTTGCAGGCAGTCACTCTATATGACAGCAGACTTATTAATCCTCACATCATATGCACTGTATGCTGTGGGAATTCACCGGTGTCTGAGCTGGGACCGTGAGTCATGTGACCACGAGTATGCAATATGCATACTCCTGGTCAGAATACGACTGGAGGATGGTGCCCTCACTCAATACATCTGCACTGACGGAGGCTGCTCCTCTTTAGTCAGAATGTGGCCATATCATACTTACAGCCACGTGACTACCGATCCCAGCTCTGACACCGCTGAATCCCTACAGTGCACAGTGCAAGTTATATGAGGATTAATAAGTCAGCTGTCATAGAGTGACTGCAGACTTTTGGATTTAGCTGGACAAACCGTTTAGTATGTATGAGTTTTGTTACAATCAAAACTATTTTTGCTATAAAGAACAGAAGACAAAAGTGGTTTGTCTGACCAAGGGAATACCCTAATGATGAATACTAAGCTCAATAAAATTGTATTGTAGAAAGATTTTAATGACAAATATCTTTCAAGTAAACCACGGTGCAAAGAAACACACATTTCAAAACGCTTCCAGTCATATCCACAAAATAACACCATAAAATATCATTAATATAAAAAAGTATAAAAATACAGTTTACAGCACATACAAAACCACCAGAAATCACAACATCGGCAAGTCCTATCTTTACAAAAACACAAAATCATTTAGGATTATATACAACTAGAAGGTGCATTGGCATTGGGGTTCCGATTTTAGGCCCACAGCTGTATGAAAACACAGTAACTTGATTCATGCGGGATAACAGTGTAACTGCCATAAATTAAATAAGATAGTTCACATTTTTGCTGGAAATGCCCTTGAAGGCATGTATCAAATCTAAAGCGTCTTTAAAGCTCTTTTTAATAGTTCAATATCTTTTCTTTTATTTGAGCTTGATCTTCGACATTCATAGGCTTCATGCTGCACAGGTATATAGTTATCCAGTAGTCCCAAGCCCTGCCCAGCAGGACTCATGAACAGTCTTGTCCAGGATGGTTTAAACTTTCCATTGTATCCAATGAAGGCAATGCAACCTAAAAAGAAAAAACAAAACAAAACATTAAACAAGTATTAAAGGTTATAAATAATCCATTTGACAAAAAAATAAGATGTGTTAAAAAAGGGGTTTCTCGTTGTCTTCAAGAACACTACCCTACCTAACTCCGGTCTGGCGGGGAATAGTGCACTGGATCATGGTTGTGCTACTAATCCGATATATATTCTCTCTAATGCACAAGTTTAGCCAGACCCAGCCCATTTCTGAGGCACACTTATAATGTCTATAGCAAAGAACCTTAAAGTGCTGTGTTCCTTGCCTGGGAAATTGGTCACTGCTGATTAGTAACTGTACACCAGTGTAGTCTAGAACACAAGCAGTAAACCTTGGAATTAAAAAATCCCTTAGTTATTGTAGAGGATTTTTAGCAAGTATTAAATAATGCAAAAAAAAGTATTTCTAAAAACTAGTCACATTGGATTTTTAGCCAATCAAGGACTTGAAAATTGCCCTATGCAAAGCAAATTTTTTAACTAAATAAAATTAGTTGTCCACTACTTGGGTAACCTATTTTCAATTATTATGTCCTCCTTTAATTAATAAAGTTTTAAAAAAATTACTACACTCCCCCTCCAGTATCTGCATTGTTCCAATACTGGTGGCACTGACTCTGAAGCTCAAGTGACAATGTCATGTGATCCACAGGAGAGCCTGTGCCAACACCACAAGAATGCCTGGGCTTTGTGGTTAGTATGGCTAATAGGTCTTGAGGACATGATGTGAGGTGCAATTGATAAAATCTTCTATCATGCTGGCATTTAATCCTTATTACTGTGAAGGGGGAGTTATTACATTTATTTGGACACAAACTCTGCCAGAATACTTTTTATTGTATGCATTGCTCCAACTTGTATGTTCTCTTGATGCTATGTATCCATGATTTGTATCTATGCTTACTTGTTTACATGCTGACTACCACAATGCTGTTCTCTTGTTTTATGGGGACAGTTTTTATAGGGTCTGTGTGTATTTCCTAAATAAAAATATATAATTGCAGAGAAAAAACTCCTATTGTGGTTGTTATATTGCCTAAGTTTTCTAATATAGGTTACACCACAAGAATGTCGGCTGCACTGGACTGGGCTATAGCAGTTATTTCATAAGTGGTGGGGGGAACATAGTGATTGAGAAAGCATTATTCAAATAATGGACAACCCTTTTAAAAGGGCAAACCATTTGGCATTGGTAAATTCAAATAAAAAAAATCTTATAGAAAGAAAAATCTTGAAAAGCACCATTCCAGCACTTTTTTTTTTCCAGCGCCAGAGTAGCACTTTAAATCCAAGTGTCCTGCCCCCAGTATTATACTCACCCTCCAGTGTTTTCATGCTTTTGTGGTGCCGCTTTGGTACAGTGGTGCCATCTTGTGACTAACGTCTGACTGTCAGGAGGTCAGAAGTTACATCACAAGCGCTCAATAAAACTATATGAGAGCTAAACAAAGGCTCTGAGATGTACTGAAAAGTGACCTCCGGCGACATCATGAAAGACTGGAACTACCAGCAGGTCTCAAATCCCCGGAGACCCACAGGACCAACAGTGAGAGGAGGAGGCCGCTAGAAGGGGAGTACAATACAGAGGGCAGGGGTCTTAGACATAAAGCATCACTTAAGCAGTGTATTAGAACTAAAATGGTTAAATGTTGATTTAAATACAAATATTTTACTTCTCTTATGCAGACCTGAATGTCTCCAGAGTGAAACTATAAACTATGATCCTGCAATCACACTCTAATCCATCAATCCCTTCTTTTAAAATTTACCAACAAAAGGCAACATCCTAATAGTGATTTAATAGGATCATTAATCCTTATGTTGCTTTACATACAGAGATTACATCTTTAGATAGTAGTCAGTATACCCTCATCACAGCCATTATGTTGTAAAAAAAAAAAATAAAAAAAACAAAGATTTGAAAACACTGCTAGAAGTTTACACATATGGTTACCTTATGATTTAATGCAACATTGCTAAACATTTTGTAAAACTTCATAAGACTTCACACCTAATTCATTAGGACTGGTGTCAATGTAAAAAAAATGTAAAATTGTATAGCTTCCTTATCTGCCAATTACCTTTGTTCTTAAGAAAAGCAGGTTTGGCTGTTCCGAGAGAATATAATCGTTGTGCAATATTGCCAAAATCCTGAATATATCCACGTGATGCAATGGCAACTATTGATCTAGCAAAAAGAAAAATATAAAATTGTTATAAAGGTGTAGACTTTGCAATATAATATATATATATATATACACAGTGCCTACAAGTAGTATTCAACCCCCTGCAGATTTAGGTGGTTTGATAAGATGCAAATAAGTTAGAGCCTTCAAACTGGAAACGAGAGTAGGATTTATTAACAGAAGCATAAATCTTACAAACCAAAAAGTTATGTTGCTCAGTTGAATTTTAATAAATTTTAAACATAAAAGTGTGGGTCAATTATTATTCAACCCCTCAAACCACCAGCATTCTGTTTGGTCCCCCTAAAGTATTAAGAAGTAGTTCAGGCACAAAGAACAATGAGCTTCACATGTGTGGATTAATTATCTCTTTTGCCAGCCTTTTCTGACTATTTAAGACCCTCCCCAAACTTGTGAACAGCACTCATACATGGTCAACATGGGAAAGACAAAGAAGCATTCCAAGGCCATCAGAGACAAGATCGTGGAGGGTCATAAGGCTGGCAAGGTGTACAAAACCCTTTCCAAGGAGTTGGGCCTACCTGTCTCCACTGTTGGGAGCATCATCCGCAAGTGGAAGGCTTATGGAACTTCTGTTAGCCTTCCACGGCCTGGACAGCCTTTGAAAGTTTCCTCCCGTGCCGAGGCCAGGCTTGTCCGAAGAGTCAAGGCTAACCCAAGGACAACAAGGAAGGAACTCCGGGAAGATCTCATGGCAGTGGGGACATTGGTTTCAGTCAATACCATAAGTAACTCCACCGCAATGGTCTCCGTTCCAGACGAGTCCGTAAGGTACCTTTACTTTCAAAGCGTCATGTCAAGGCTCGTCTACAGTTTGCTCATGATCACTTGGAGGACTCTGAGACAGACTGGTTCAAGGTTCTATGGTCTGACGAGACCAAGATCGAGATCTTTGGTGCCAACCACACACACGTGACGTTTGGAGACTGGATGGCACTGCATACGACCCCAAGAATACCATCCCTACAGTCAAGCATGGTGGTGGCAGCATCATGCTGTGGGGCTGTTTCTCAGCCAAGGGGCCTGGCCATCTGGTCCGCATCCATGGGAAGATGGATAGCACGGCCTACCTGGAGATTTTGGCCAAGAACCTCCGCTCCTCCATCAAGGATCTTAAGATGGGTCGTAATTTCATCTTCCAACAAGACAACGACCCAAAGCACACAGCCAAGAAAACCAAGGCCTGGTTCAAGAGGGAAAAAATCAAGGTGATGGAGTGTCCTAGTCAGTCTCCTGACCTTAACCCAATTGAAAACTTGTGGAAGGAGCTCAAGATTAAAGTCCACATGAGACACCCAAAGAACCTAGATAACTTGGAGAAGATCTGCATGGAGGAGTGGGCCAAGATAACTCCAGAGACCTGTGCCGGCCTGATCAGGTCTTATAAAAGACGATTATTAGCTGTAATTGCAAACAAGGGTTATTCCACAAAATATTAAACCTAGGGGTTGAATAATAATTGACCCACACTTTTATGTTTAAAATTTATTAAAATTCAACTGAGCAACATAACTTTTTGGTTTGTAAGATTTATGCTTCTGTTAATAAATCCTACTCTCGTTTGCAGTTTGAAGGCTCTAACTTATTTGCATCTTATCAAACCACCTAAATCTGCAGGGGGTTGAATACTACTTGTAGGCACTGTATATTAATATATATATATATATATATATATATATATATATATTATATATATATATATATATATATATATATATATATATATATATATATATATATATATATATACAGTGCCTACAAGTAGTATTCAACCCCTTGCAGATTTAGGTGGTTTGATAAGATGCCAATAAGTTAGAGCCTTCAAACTGCAAACGAGAGTAGGATTTATTAACAGAAGCATAAATCTTACAAACCAAAAAGTTATGTTGCTCAGTTGAATTTTTATAAATTTTAAACATAAAAGTGTGGGTCAATTATTATTCAACCCCTATGTTTAATATTTTGTGCAATAACCCTTGTTTGCAATTACAGCTAATAATCGTCTTTTATAAGACCTGATCAGGCCGGCACAGGTCTCTGGAGTTATCTTGGCCCACTCCTCCATGCAGATCTTCTCCAAGTTATCTAGGTTCTTTGGGTGTCTCATGTGGACTTTAATCTTGAGCTCCTTCCACAAGTTTTCAATTGGGTTAAGGTCAGGAGACTGACTAGGCCACTCCATCACCTTGATTTTTTCCCTCTTGAACCAGGTCTTGGTTTTCTTGGCTGTGTTCTTTGGGTCGTTGTCTTGTTGGAAGATGAAATTACGACCCATCTTAAGATCCTTGATGGAGGAGCGGAGGTTCTTGGCCAAAATCTCCAGGTAGGCCGTGCTATCCATCTTCCCATGGATGCGGACCAGATGGCCAGGCCCCTTGGCTGAGAAACAGCCCCACAGCATGATGCTGCCACCACCATGCTTGACTGTAGGGATGGTATTCTTGGGGTCGTATGCAGTGCCATCCAGTCTCCAAACGTCACGTGTGTGGTTGGTACCAAAGATCTCGATCTTGGTCTCGTCAGACCATAGAACCTTGAACCAGTCTGTCTCAGAGTCCTCCAAGTGATCATGAGCAAACTGTAGACGAGCCTTGACATGACGCTTTGAAAGTAAAGGAACCTTACGGGCTCGTCTGGAACGGAGACCATTGCGGTGGAGTACGTTACTTATGGTATTGACTGAAACCAATGTCCCCACTGCCATGAGATCTTCCCGGGGCTCCTTCCTTGTTGTCCTTGGGTTAGCCTTGACTCTTCGGACAAGCCTGGCCTCGGCACGGGAGGAAACTTTCAAAGGCTGTCCAGGCCGTGGAAGGCTAACAGTAGTTCCATAAGCCTTCCACTTCCGGATGATGCTCCCAACAGTGGAGACAGGTAGGCCCAACTCCTTGGAAAGGGTTTTGTACCCCTTGCCAGCCTTGTGACCCTCCACGATCTTGTCTCTGATGGCCTTGGAATGCTCCTTTGTCTTTCCCATGTTGACCATGTATGAGTGCTGTTCACAAGTTTGGGGTGGGTCTTAAATAGTCAGAAAAGGCTGGCAAAAGAGATAATTAATCCACACACGTGAAGCTCATTGTTCTTTGTGCCTGAACTACTTCTTAATACTTTAGGGGGACCAAACAGAATGCTGGTGGTTTGAGGGGTTGAATAATAATTGACCCACACTTTTATGTTTAAAATTTATTAAAATTCAACTGAGCAACATAACTTTTTGGCTTGTAAGATTTATGCTTCTGTTAATAAATCCTACTCTCGTTTGCAGTTTGAAGGCTCTAACTTATTTGCATCTTATCAAACCACCTAAATCTGCAGGGGGTTGAATACTACTTGTAGGCACTGTGTATATATATATATATATATATATATATATATATATATATATATATATACAGTTAGGGCCAGAAATATTTGGACAGTGACACAAGTTTTGTTATTTTAGCTGTTTACAAAAACATGTTCAGAAATACAATTATATATATAATATGGGCTGAAAGTGCACACTCCCAGCTGCAATATGAGAGTTTCCACATCCAAATCGGAGAAATGGTTTAGGAATCATAGCTCTGTAATGCATAGCCTCCTCTTTTTCAAGGGACCAAAAGTAATCGGACAATGGACTCTAAGGGCTGCAATTAACTCTGAAGGCGTCTCCCTCGTTAACCTGTAATCAATGAAGTAGTTAAAAGGTCAGGGGTGGATTCCAGGTGTGTGGTTTTGCATTTGGAAGCTGTTGCTGTGACCAGACAACATGCGGTCAAAGGAACTCTCAATTGAGGTGAAGCAGAACATCCTGAGGCTGAAAAAAAAGAAAAAATCCATCAGAGAGATAGCAGACATGCTTGGAGTAGCAAAATCAACAGTTGGGTACATTCTGAGAAAAAAGGAATTGACTGGTGAGCTTGGGAACTCTAAAAGGCCTGGGCGTCCACGGATGACAACAGTGGTGGATGATCGCCGCATACTTTATTTGGTGAAGAAGAACCCGTTCACAACATCAACTGAAGTCCAGAACACTCTCAGTGAAGTAGGTGTATCTGTCTCTAAGTCAACAGTAAAAAGAAGACTCCATGACAGTAAATACAAAGGGTTCACATCTAGATGCAAACCATTCATCAATTCCAAAAATAGACAGGCCAGAGTTAAATTTGCTGAAAAACACCTCAAGAAGCCAGCTCAGTTCTGGAAAAGTATTCTATGGACAGATGAGACAAAGATCAACCTGTACCAGAATGATGGGAAGAAAAAAGTTTGGAGAAGAAAGGGAACGGCACATGATCCAAGGCACACCACATCCTCTGTAAAACATGGTGGAGGCAACGTGATGGCATGGGCATGCATGGCTTTCAATGGCACTGGGTCACTTGTGTTTATTGATGACATAACAGCAGACAAGAGTAGCCGGATGAATTCTGAAGTGTACCGGGATATACTTTCAGCCCAGATTCAGCCAAATGCTGCAAAGTTGATTGGATGGCGCTTCATAGTACAGATGGACAATGACCCCAAGCATACAGCCAAAGCTACCCAGGAGTTCATGAGTGCAAAAAAGTGGAACATTCTGCAATGGCCAAGTCAATCACCAGATCCTAACCCAATTGAGCATGCATTTCACTTGCTCAAATCCAGACTTAAGACGGAAAGACCCACAAACAAGCAAGACCTGAAGGCTGCGGCTGTAAAGGCCTGGCAAAGCATTAAGAAGGAGGAAACCCAGCGTTTGGTGATGTCCATGGGTTCCAGACTTAAGGCAGTGATTGCCTCCAAAGGATTCGCAACAAAATATTGAAAATAAAAATATTTTGTTTGGGTTATGTTTATTTGTCCAATTACTTTTGACCTCCTAAAATGTGGAGTGTTTGTAAAGAAATGTGTACAATTCCTACATTTTCTATCAGATATTTTTGTTCAACCCTTCAAATTAAACGTTACAATCTGCACTTGAATTCTGTTGTAGAGGTTTCATTTCAAATCCAATGTGGTGGCATGCAGAGCCCAACTCGCCAAAATTGTGTCACTGTCCAAATATTTCTGGCCCTAACTGTATGTATATGTATGGTATGTATGTATGTGTATATATATTCTCGATATATACTAAGGGCCACTTTACACACACCAACCTATCTGTCCAACTTCTGAACAACTTACTGGTTGCAGTGAAATCATGGACACATTGCTCCATTTTGTGGCTGTGTACAAATGGAAGAATGTGTCCATGATTTCACTGCAACCAGTAAGTTGTTCAGAAGTTGGACAGATAAGTTGGTGTGTGTAAAGTGGCCATAACTGCATATAGGTATTTGCCCTTCTGTCCCGCGGTCAACTTTTCATCTCCCCGGAAGATGTTTAGTTTTCGTTGGTCCACCACCCCCTATGCATTTATCACATTCCTACATCTGTCCCAGAAAGAAGAATGGTCAGATAATGCTGATGTGCTGTGTATATATATACTATATATATATATATATATATATATATATATATATATATATATATATATATATATATATATATATATATATATATATATATATATATACATATATACACACAAAATACTAGCTGGGTGCCCGATGCACATGCATCGGGATTCTAGAAGAGCGAGTCTGTGACTCGCAATGGCCGCTTCGCGGCCAATGCTTCGCGCTGCTAAGGCAACTCGCCATGCCCGCTGCGCGGGCATAGCGAGTCGCCTTAGAACTGCTCGCAATGGCCGCTGCGCGGCCAATGCTTCGGGCGTATCCACATGACGACATTGACTCGCAGCGTGAGCGGACTCAAAAGGGGCAAAAAACCCATTCGCAATTATATAATAGATATGGATATTATGCCAGCAACAAATATCTAGTGTAGGGACTGTCCCGAAGTGGTCCAACTTAAGGCAGTGGAAAGGCTTAGAAAATTTTTTTGCAAAAAAGTTATGTACCAAGTACCCTGTGTTTTTAACAACACTAGTTTTTAGTTATTTATTGTAAGATATTTGGTCACAACATGAACATACTTTTTTGTTTCAACAAATATTAAGATAATGGTTATGTCAGGATAATGAAATAGTATTCATACACTGTATCCATTTTTTTTCCAGGATGCTCTGGTCAGGCGACACCAAAGTAGAGATTTTAGGGTATGTGCCCACAGGACGTTTATTAAGCAGTCCTGTACGCAGCAAAACCTGAACGGCTGTGAAGGATGCTAGAGTCAATTCTCTCCGATCCGCACCAAAAACGCAGGTATTTGAAAGTTCTTGACACTTGCAAAACCAATGTGTGGGCACAGCGTTTCTGTAAAACACATTGGTTTTGCTGGGAATCAAAACCGCAGGAGCAAATTAGCATACATTACCATAAAGCCATACCATACCATAAAGACTGATTTGTCGTCGTTTTTACCACTTGTCTTTGTCTACCCTCTCAATTGTAAAGTGCCATGTAACCTACTTGCGCTATATAAATACATAATAATAATAATAATAATAAAGCCAATGGTAAACAGCATGCAGAAAACGCACCAAACACGCAGCAAAAACGTCCTGTGGGCACATTAAGGCTAAATACAAGGCACGGTGTGTGGTGGTAAACTAAAACTGCACATCACCTTGAAAAAAACACTATCCCCACCATCAAACATGGTGGAGGCAGCATCATGTTGTGGAGATGTTTTTCTTCAACAGGGACAGGGTAGCTGGTCAGAGTTGATGGGAAGATGGATGGTGCTAAATATAGGACAATCCTAGAGAAGAACCTGTTCTAGGCTGTAAAAGGCATGAGACATGGGCGTAGATTCACCTTCCAACAGGACAACGACCCTAACCATACTGCCAGAGCTACAATAGAATAGTTTAAATCACAGTATATTCATGTGTGCGAATGGACCAGTCACTGTCCAGACATAAATTCCACTGAAAATTTGTGGCAAGACTTGAAATTGGAGAAATTGAGCAATCTCACTAGACTGAATAAAAAGGGGAAATTAAGCATATCAATATTTTATGACAATCACTTTAAAGGGTTAACTGCAGGGGCTGGCTGGTAGATCCTGCCCTGGGTGGCAGTCTACTTCATCCAGCCTGAGCCCCAGTGAGGACCCGGGGGGAAAGGGCTATCAGAACTGGCCGGATGAAAAGGGGGAAGGGTGGGGAAGGGGGCGTGGGTGCTATCAGAGCAGGTCAGATGAGAAACGGGGGGGGTGTCGGGGGAGGGGGTGATATCAGAGCAGGCCGGATGAGCAGCAGGGGGGGGTGCTGCTTCACTCACCGGCCTCAGTCTCCTGCTTCCTGGGTCCCTCTGTCCTTGCACTAGCTGCAAAGCACCGCTACGCGGCCCCTATCGTTACAGGGGGCGGCCCTAAACTAGGGCAACGCCACCGGCCCGGGGGGCAGATACCTCCCTGTCACCTGGGCCAGTACGCCCCTGGTTGAATCATTTTTGTCTGACTACTGTAGTCAAAGACCATGAGAATTTCCTCCCAATCTTTCCAGAGCTGCTTTTTGTTTGTTTTTTTTCAGTTGACATAGCTGTTTTAGCAGTTATAAATGACTGATTATTTTACACACATAAGGTACTGAAAAACAGGAAAAAAAAATTCCAAGTGCGATGGGGGGCAACCATGTGGGCTTTCAGCATGGCCATCTGCGGCTATAATAATAATCCATCAGCAACCAGTAATCACGCACCAGTGGTAAACTCACTGAAAAACAGCAAAGGGTTAAAAAAACAAAAAAAAAGTGATGGGAGCTGGCCCTTAATACAGCTCAGCTCTTGAACCTGCTCCCTATGTCCCAAATGCAACTTGTGATGTAAGTGTACAGGTTGTTAAGAAGATAACAGGACAATTCTATACCTTCTATTAGAATCAACTTATTAGGGGTCAATTCCAAGTTATCAACTGTAATCTGTGGAGAAACCCAGATGCAAGAGCTCCTGCACTGACAAAGGAGAAATCGTGCATTACACAGTTCTCCTTCAGATTAGAAATCAGTTGATATAATGAATGGATATCCTGGGTATTACATAATGTGATCAATTGTTCCCGTAGTTGTCTGGCATGTTATTAGGTAGATAACTCTCCTGTCCACAAAATATTAGTTGCACTTTACAGAACCTGTCCATCAGCCTCCAGCAATTGAAAAGGCACCTCACATAAGAGAGCTGTTTTATGATTGGAGGAGGCTAGTCACATGCTGTCAGCAGCCATTTTGTGAATATAAGAGCAGTGGGGAATACTGTAGTAAACGTTATGTAGGAGGAAAGCCTGCAAAACCAATATATAAAGGGCACAAAATCACAGATTCTGACATACATATTTATTACAAATAGAAGTTATAAATTATACCACTAAGGGTGGCTTCACACTGGCGTTTGTGTCTGCATGCTGATGGCATGCAGACACAAACGCTGTCAAAACCAGTGTCTTTATGATGTGTCCGCAGCGGATAATGTCCGCCTGCGGACACATCACTAGGGAGCCCGGCAGCCAATCGGCGTTGTCCGGGGGCGGGCCAGAGGAGGAGTTCAGCACCGGAGATCTCCTCCTCCCGGCCGCCGGTAAGCACCGGGACCTGTCGGCGGGGAGTACAGCTGATCTGACAGCTGTTTGAATCTTCCCGCGCCGACACCGAGAGGAGATGTCGGCGCGGGAAGATTCAAACAGCTGTCAGATCAGCTGTACTCCCCGCCGACAGGTCCCGGTGCTTACCGGCGGCGGGGAGGAGGAGGACAGCAGTGGCTCAGCTGATCTCCCGGTGGCCGTCGGTGAGCTCCTGTGACATCACCGGCGGCCACCGGGAGATTTTTCAATGGGTCCGCAGCGTTCTCCAGCGCTGTCAAGCGCTGAACACTGCGGACCCATTGAAGACAATGCAGGTTTTGTGCGCTTGGGGACGCTTGCCGATTTTCCAAGCTCCCTGAGCGCACAAAAAATGCAACATGCTGCGTCCCGGGCGCGGATGCTGGACACCGGAAGGAGCAGATATCGTCCGCATCCGCACCCGAACGCAGCAAACGCGGGCACTATGCGTTCCTATGTTAAACATAGGAACCGCAGTGCGCATGCGTTTGACTGCGTATGGGAACGCAGCATACGCTGCTTTCCCATACGCAAATGTGAAGGCACCCTTAGATAATAACAATCTGTATAAGTTCTCATTCACATGTTGACTATTGCTGTTTTTTTTTTTTTTTACCTCAGTATTTGGAGTCTTTTACTTCAGTGTTTGGGGAGTTTCTACCTCCGTATTTGGTAAGTTTTTACCTCAGTATTTGGAGAGTCTTTTACATCAGTATTTGGTGACTTTTTTTACCTCAGCATTTGGTGAGTTTTACCTCAGTATGTGGTCAGTTTTTTACCTCAGTATTTGGTGAGTTTTTACCTCAGTATTTGGTGAGTTTTTACCTCAGTATTTGGTCAGTATTTTACCTCAGTATTTGGTCAGTATTAGTAGCCAAAACCAGGAGTGGGTAATAAATACAGAAGTGGTAATGTGTTTCTATTATACTTTTCCTCTGACTGGTCCACTCCTGGTTTTGGCTACAAATACGGAGGTTAAAAAAAACAAACAAAAATCAACAAATACTCAACGTGTGCACGTGTCCCCATTCAGCTAATATAGTGCTTCAGTGAGCATTTCCATTTTTATACATATTGATGCTTAACCAAAATATTAAGATAGTGCTCTGTTACCCTTCTGATATCAGCAAGTTTCTAAGAATTCTTTTTCTTTTATTACAAAAAAAAAAAAAACTAAGAAATACTTTTATACCTTTTGAGCATTTTATTTTCCAAGTATTTTTCCAGTCCCTCAAAATCTTCTTGCGGAAAGAACAAGTCTTCTTTTACTGCTCCAGTGCAAGCGTCAATGACAACAACGAACAAACCAACTTTTTGGAAGGAATACTTGGTGCCATTAACCTAAAAAAAACATGAAGGCAACAAAATGATTGCCAACCATAATAGGAATGCAATCCCTTTTCACTCACATCCTCTCATCCAAACCTATGATGACATTTCTTACAATAAAAAGGCCCTTTAATCTGTCTGAAGAGACTAGAAAGCTCAGAGCTAGGATGAAGTTATATTCCCTCACTTCTGCAAGAGATTAATATGGAGAAATCCCTGGACAGAATGACAGCCAAACAGTAAAGTCAATAAATAGCAGGTCAGCCAATATTTTACTTTCTAAGCTGAAAAAGACAATGTTCTTTTCAGTTCAGAACTCAGATTCTGAGAATGGATGGTGGTAAAAATGGCATTTAATTTTATCTCTAGGAACATAGTGAAAGGATAACTTTGCAAACTTGCTAACAGGGATCGTTGATAACTTGCTTATCACTTTAAGTATGCATCAGCTGGGACTGAGTAAGGGGATGGCTTAGCAATAGAAAGAATCAGTCAGACAGCCTTAAGGCCACATCACACGCTTCAATCTTGTGAACAATATCGCTTAAGCGATCCGGAATTTTGATCGCTTAAGGATATCATTTGTACGTCGTTGCATGTAATCCAGCGATCAGTCAACGAAAAATCGCTTGATTGTTTGGTGGAAGATTTGTGAGCAGGACCTCAAATCAAGCGATAATCCGCTGAGCCGATCTGCAGCATCGTGGTGTGTGACACCGCGATGAACGATCTCCCAGCAGCACAGCCTATGCTGGGAGATGGTAACCATGGTACACATCGGGTTACTAAGCGCCGCGCGGCGCCTAGTAACCCGATGTGTACCATGGTTACCAGTGATCTTGCTGGTCCACATCGCTGGTGAGCTGTCACACAGGCAGACTGTATACGATGTTGTTAGCAATCGCGCGTGCATGTGATCGCTAACAGCATCGTTCATCAAATTGAAGCGTCTGACATGGCCTTTATTATATCTGCTCTAGTCAAAAAGACAGGGAAATACTGACCTGTGCTAGAGTACTGGCCTCTAAGCGAATATTTTCTATGTAGTCCGATAATGGATGTACCTTTTCTACTTGACCTATAAATTTGTAGGTTTATACATCGTATTGTTCTAAGTTTATGTAAATTTTTTTGAATGTGTAAAGAACAAAGGAGTATTCCATCTGCAGTATGTGTAGTAATAATAATAATAATAATAATAATAGCAAAAAACTCCAACTAGAGGGAACCTGTCACCCCCAGGGCATTTTACACTGTGCCCAGCAGGTTATACATCATGTAAATGGGGTTCTAGTAACTCCTGTACATGCCCAGAGTGACCCCACATACCTGAAACATGAAGTAATATTCTGTGCCCAGCTGAACTCCTATTGAGTCACGAAGGCAGCTATTTGCATCATGTTGGTGAAACGTCTCGCCGCCCCTCCAGGCTGGTAATCTTGCCCTGCATCGTTCAAATCTCCCACCCCTCCTCTGGCAGGCGCATGAGTGACAGGAGCACTTGTGCCAGCGCAGTGGAGCAGGGCGGGTGTCTGCGGTCCATAGAAGTGATGAAGTTTTGCGAGACTTCACTAATCTTGTGAGACTTCAGCACTGACAGCAGCACCTGCTCCACTGTGCAGGCACGGGTGCCGCTGTCAGTGCCAAAGTCTCGCAAGATTAGTGAAGTATCATGAGACTTCAGCACTCATCTATGGACCGCTGACATCCACGCCGCTGCGAGTGATGCTGTCACTCATGCGCCGGCCAGAGGAGGGGCAGGAGATTTGAGCGATGCAGGGTGGGATTACCAGCCTGGAAGGGCAGCGAGACGTTTCACCAACATGACCCAAATAGCTGCTTTTGTGACTCAATAAGAGGCCAGCTGTGCACAGAATATAACTTCATATCACAAGAATGTGGGGGTCACTCTGGGCATATACAGGGGTTACTAGAACCCTACAGTATTTAAATGATGTATAACCTGATGGGCACAGTATAAACTGCCCTGGGGGGGGGTGACAGGTTCCCCTTAAAAATATATTATAGTTCTCCTGATATAGCCATGTCTGTCACCTGATGTGCAGGCCTGTGCAGCTTAGGTATCCATGGTTGCAACCATTAACAACTAGCCAACTAACTAGCTTTCACTATACAAGTGGGCCATAACCATGGATACCTAAGTTGCTAAGGCCTGCAAATTAGATAGCAGACATGGCTATATCAGGAGAACTATACTACATTTCTAATTGGAGATATTGGCTAATATTATTATACCTACTACATATTGGGATAGGCTCATGAAAATGGGAATACTTCTTTAAGGCTTTCTCGTTAACTGCCATTTAGATGTCTCTATGCAGAGCAACAGAATGTAAATGGGTTTGTTGGGTTCCTGTGAAAATTCTGACTTTTTTCTCCTGGATATTCATTTTTCTCCTTCAAAAGATATGGATAGAGCCTCCAACAAACATGTGAAAAGAGTCTAAATGGAAGCGGTTAAACGAAACATACTGTCCTATCTACAGGCAAGAACTAAGAGCAGGTAGAGTTGAGTAGATATATGTATAAGTCAGTGTGAAAAAATTCAGTATAACGTAGAATTTGTTGATGTAGAGCCCCGACTGGGTCTAGGTTTAAGAGTCCAGTGGGTGTTCGTACGGATTGCCATCTCTGTATCCACACACTGGGTTTACGAGTCCAGTGGGCCATATAATAGTAAAGATTCCAACACTACAACATGTTAGAAAAAGAGTTAACAGGACAGGCTTGTTTTCATTCATCAGGCGAGGTTGGGGAGAGAAATCACCTTTAATAGTATTTCTAAATCATTTTGGGAATATTGCTGTTTCTTTTGCTTAGATCAGGGGTCTCAAACACGTGGCCCGAGGGCCGCATGCGCCCCAGGGGCTTCACTGTGCGGCCCGCGGCACCTTGAACAATTTAATGATGCATTGCCCCAGTGCAGGCGGCCGCTGCAGTTATCGCTGTGCTATGACTTCCTCCGGCCGCGGCACTAACAAGCTCTGCCGCTCAGCAAGATCAATGCAAGCTGCCAGCCAATGAGAGGCCCGCAACTAACTGCGGCGTATAACGTCAACTGCGGGCCTCTTGCTGGCAGATTGCATTGATTTTGCTGAGCAACAGAGTTTGTCTGAGTGGCAGCTGGAGGAAGTCATAGCACAGCAGAGGCCGGAAGTCAGCATAGCGGGGACTGCAGCAGCTCCCTGCACTGGAGAGATGTATCATAAAAGTGTGTGTGAGGGTGTATGTGTGTGTGAGAGAGAGTGCGAGTGTGTGTGTGGGAGTGTGTGAGGATGTGTGTATAAGAAAGTGTGTGTGAGTGTGTGTGTGCGCAAATGAGAGTGTGAGTATGTGTATGAGGATGTGTGTGTGTGTGTAAGTGTGAGTGTGTGTGACTGTGTGGGTATGTGAGTGTGTGTCAGTGTTTAAAAAAAAAGGTAAACCAGGATGGGGACATCACTAGAAAAGGGGATCAAGAAGGGGGACATCACTACAAAAGGGGATCAAGAAGGGGGACATCACTACAAAAGGGGATCAAGATGGGACATCACTACAAGGGAAGCAGGATAGGGACATTACTACAATATGAGGATCAGGATGGGGGCATTAGTACATGAAGAGGACCAGGATGAAGACATTACTACAATATTGGGACCAAACATTACGACATGATGAGGACCTGCATGGGACATTACTACATGATGAGGACCTGGATGGGGACATTACTAAGTGATGAGGACCTGGATGGGGACATTAGCACATGAAGAGGACCAGGATGAGGACATTACTACATGAAGAGGACCAGGATGAAGACATTACTACATGAAGAGGACCAGGATGAAGACATTACTACAGGATGGGGACATTACTAAAAGAAGGGGATCAGGATTTGTACTATACTACATTGAGCAAAAAATTCTGTTGTTACTAAAAATATCACTTAGTCCTACAAGGGTTGCGGCCCCCCAATTTAAATTTTTTTCTATGTGCGGTCCACCATCTCAGCCAAGTTTGAGACCCCTGGCTTAGAAGCATAAATTGGTCTGCAAAGTTAAAAAAATAAAGTACAAACTATTCTACTATGGGATGGTTATTTTCTATAGCCAGTGCGGTTTCTTACCAAAATAAAAGATTCAGCAGCTCCTTGTCGGATTTCTTCATTACTAAGGGACTGAATTTCCACAGGGAGGTAGGTATTATGAGGATCACTGGTAAAGGCCACCTACAATTAGAAAACGAAGTACAAACATTAATCATACAAATCCTATTTTATATATGGAAATAGAAACAGACCACTAAATGAAGTTCAAATGTATATTTAAATTCTAAATATGTATATATTTTCATGTTTTTTTGTCATTTTTGCAAAGTAGCTCCATTTAGGAGGAAGAGTGGACTATTGGCATTGGATCATAGCTAATTATTTTTGTGAAGTAAAACATTTCTCTGCCTGTTTGTAAAAAATTATTTGTGATCCCGGGTTGTACTTATTGTGTACACTGTTTTTTGTCCTCTCCGACCCACGAGTTGTGGTAAGATCAGACCATGTCCCAATATGGTCAGACACAGCCATTACACAGTACATAGCAGGACACATATATAAAACTGGATGAAAGCCCAATGCTTGGGTGGTGACATCACGATGGGGGAGGGCTCTGTGGCGCTGGCTGTCTCTCCCCCTGTACTGTCTGTCCTCTGTCTGCTGTTTTTTACCCCTCACTTTTCATTTTCCCCAGCGCTGTCTGTCTGCCCCCATTATGGTCACTCTGTGTTCCCTGTGGTCACTCTCTGCCTCCCCCCGTGGATCCTCTCTGCCTCTCTAAGCAGTTCCTCATTCGGCAGGCCGATCGGTAAGCAGTCTGAGCAGGGTGAGCTGGCAGAGCGGTCTGAGCAGGGTGAACCCTGGCTCAGTGTAGTGAACGTGGGCTCAGTGCTTCCTCAGAGCGGGGGTGAGTGGGGCTGAGTGAGGGCGAGTACCTGGCTGCTGTCTGTGTTACAAGACCTTTGATGATGTCACAGTCATGTGATCAGTCACATGACCGTGACATCGCTACAGGCTCTGTCAGGTCAGTGTGTGCAACCGGGGGTGTCCGGTGATTGTGTGGGTGCGTCGGGTGGGTGTGCCAATATGGTGCAGCTTCTGGGGCAGCGCAGGGCATTGTGGGATTCATGTACATCCCAACGGAAGTTGATGACACACGCCACTAGGTACCGTATATACTCGTGTATAAGCCGACCCGTGTATAAGCCGACCCCCCTACTTTTGCCCCCAAAACCTGGGAAAATCTATTGACTCGTGTATAAGCCGACCCCCCTACTTTTGCCCCCAAAACCTGGGAAAATCTATTGACTCGTGTATAAGCCGAGGGTGGACCCTAGCACAAGTATACAGCCCCCAGCAGTGTGGTATACAGCAGTCCCAGAGGTATATATAGCAGCCCCAGTGGTAGTATACACGCAGCCCCAGTGGTATATACAGCCCCAGTGGTAGTATACACACAGCCCCAGTAGTATATACAGCCCCAGTGGTATATACAGCCCAGTGGTATATACAGCCCCAGTGGTAGTATACAGGCAGCCCCAGTAGTATATATAGCCCCAGTGGTAGTATAGACGCAGCCCTAGTAGTATATACAGCCCCAGTGGTAGTATACAGGGCCCCAGCAGTATATACAGCCCCAGTGGTAGTATACAGGCAGCCCCAGTAGTATATACAGCCCCAGTGGTAGTATACAGCATCCCCAGTAATGCAGGGCCCCCCCAGCCTTGCTCCGGTCACCTGTAAAGCAAAATATACTTATCACTGTCCCGCTGTCCGCGCCCGCTCGCCGCTGCCGTCCGCGATCCTCCATCTTCATGCGTCTTCTTCCTGTTTCCTGTGTTCGGCGCCGGTAATGACGTCATTGCCAGCGACGAACACAGGAAACAGGAAGAAGACGCATGAAGATGGAGGATCGCGGACGGCAGCGGCGAGCGGGCGCGGACAGCGGGACAGTGATAAGTATATTTTGCTTTACAGGTGACCGGAGCAAGGCTGGGGGGGCCCTGCATTACTGGGGATGCGGGGGCTGCTGTATACCGCTGTATACAGCAGCCCCTGCACTGACTCGCGTATAAGCAGAGGGGGGTACTTTTCAGCCCAATTTTTGGGCTGAAAAACTCGGCTTATACGCGAGTATATACGGTAAGTATATAATAGATTTAAAAAAAAAAAAAATGTTCTGTGCTGAGATAAACACATCTAAATGTGGAATTTATTATTTATGCATCACTGATTAAGATGAAGTTTAAAATGAACCAGAATAAATGTTTGGAACTGATGGCTTCAAAAGTATATTGTATCACAATAATGAGGAGGGCAAAGAAAAATACATGGTTCCTACAGTAAAACATAATGGTGGCTTCTTGAGCTGCATGAGTGTTGCTGGTGTCGAGGTGCGGCATTTCATTGATTGTGTCATGAATCTCAGGTGTACTGCTGTTTATTGAAAGAAGAAGCTACCATCACTTTGTCATGTTGAAAAAGTGCACATCTACCAAGGGCACAATGATCTAAAACAAACCTCTGTTGCATTTCTAAAGAACAGGGTGAAAATGTTTCAGTGGCCAAGTAGGTCTGCTGACCTGAACCCAATGTAATGGCCACTTTACACGTCCCAACGTCAGTCTGATATTGGATCCAACGGCGCGGGAGCGCACTTTTTCTGGGCAGAATTCCAAGATCGCATAGGAGATGTTACACAGCGCAATATCGGCAGGCAACGCCACTACGATGTGTACACCCCCTTGTACAGCCGACCCAGGAACGACCATTTAACATGGGAGAGAATAGGGGAAGTTGTACTCCAAATTGTTGTTGGGCTTTCGAAAAGCACGATCCAGCCACAATGTCCATCCAATATCGGGCCGTTGGAGAGCAGGCTCATTTGATCCCCGATATCGTTTTGGCGTCGTTCGTGCATTGTATGGTATAAATGTCCAATACGATGCACGAACGATATGGGGGCCAACGCACGAACCATGTGACTTTTTATCGGAGTTGGACGCCGATATCGAGACGTGTAAAGTGGCCATAACACTTATGGAGAATTCTGAAGAAACAAGTTGATTTTGACTTTCATTTCATGCCTAGAAGACTGGATAATTGTTTTTAAAACTCATGACAGTCATACAAAATACTAGAAGTAGTTTTTGACACAAGGTGTGTATATATTTTGAGTAAAACTGAAGATTTTGCAATGTTAGTGATATTATTAATGTTACTTTCATGTTATGGGTTAAAAAAAAAAAGTTTTATGAAATGCAGTCTTGTTGACGATTTGGAAATTTTTCTTGTGTTCAGTGAAATCTAGATTGTGTTCAGACTAAAAAATGTATTTAACAGCCAAAATCAGATTGAGGTGAAATTCAGGCGATGGCTTTATTCGCTCCTTACGGAGAACAGTTTGTGCACATTACTACACTTTGGAAACACTGGGGCCACTTTGCAGTTCATTCATTCAGTCACATACAAGGCTGGATGTCTTCAGCGTTGCCATTCATGTGTGGTGTGTGTCGTTTTGGCTGGACTACCCAAATATCAGCCAAACACCTCAATGCAGTGCGTGTGTTACACAGGCCAATTACATGACCAGCAGCTTCAGAATGAACCTCGTGAATTCCTAAACTTGGTGTATTGGATGCCTCATAAATATGTATCAAAATCAAAATCAAAAAAAGATTCATATATTCTATTCGAATAGTTTCTGTACTTTCTTTAAGACCAGAGTATTTACTAGATTCTTTAGATCTGACAGTTCATTATGTCAAATGTCTTTTGCACAAGGATAGTTACAATTTCCTTTTTAATATTTCCAAGACATGCAATTCTCGGTAAACATCTGGAGGTCAGCCTTGTGAATTTGAAGGTCACAGCAGAACATTTTAATGAGTTTTTAAGTTGATTATTGGTCAAGCTTTACTGAGAAACTCTGCTCATAAAATGCAAAACGTGGGGTGCAGTCATTCCACTGGTGAACCCATTCATCCCTATGAAAATTGTGAATGGGACCTATTCTTCTGTAGCACCACAGACACTTCTGTTCTTCACTGCTTAATATAGTTTTTTTTACATTGTTTTTTTTCAGCATTTTCACGCTTGTTAAGCTAATTAACCCTTGATCTTTAGGTCGGGCTTCATGAATATGGCCTTGTTACAACATACAACATCTTAAGAGGTACAGTGCCCCTTACTGCAACTTCATACAGCGGCAATTTAGGCAACGCATGGGGCTTGCGGCAAGTGCAATATTGCCGCAATCTGGCACTATGGCCGCAAAAAAAAAAATGCTGTCAGCCGGCAACTGCCACAAGTGCCGGATCGCGGCAATACCGCACTTGCCACAAGCCCCATAGACAATGCATGGGGCTTGCCGCAAGTGCAACCGTTAGGCGGCAGATGCGGTAATTCTGCCGGATCTGCCGTTATCAGCGAAAAACGCTGATGTGAAAGGGGCCTAAAATGTGCACTCTATGGGCAATATATGTTATAGAGCAGGGAAGTTTAAAAGATTTTTTTTATACAGTGTGGGAAAAGATTAATTATAAATTGTATTTTATTCATTGCAATCTTTGCTCATTCCAAGCTTCATAGTCAAGTAGGCAGTTATAATGAGAATGACAATTTTCTCTCTTTTAGCGGTCAATCACTGCTCAAGACTGTCCTCTTGCCTGCTAAGATCAGAATCAGTAGAGAGATCAATGAATAAAATACAGTGCATGGAAACTTCTCTCACAAACAGATATATTAATCTGCACATCGTCTCCTGCTCAAACTGCATGTTAATGGTGACGGGTCTCCTAGAACATAGATGTAAAACTTTTTTCTGCTAGAGTCAATGCATGTCAGGCAAGGAAAAATTGTGAGAAGCGCCATCTCATAACAGATTAGTATTCAGCTCTTTAAACACTTCATAGGGAAAGTAGCTCCGAATATTGCTATACAGCAAGTTGATGTTTATGCAAATACAGAATAGAAATGTTATACTATTCTTTATTTTAGTAGGACTCCCCATTATATGATAAATCTAGTTGCAAAACGAGTGTTGGGTCGTTTCTGCTAGGTGAGCTTCTACCAATACCGCCGAGTATATACTGTACATTACATTATTCTTTGCACTTTCCTTCTCTGTACCTTGTCTCTTTCCATACATTTATCTTTTTGCATATCTGTCTTCAGTGCAGAAATGTAGATTACCATTGCTTAACACTGTAAACTATTTGAGAGGCTTTTCGCTCACCTAGTCAGTTCAGTGTCTTTCATTGAATGTCATTTTCTACTATCATGTACCAATAGAGAATACAAATTTAATTGGTCCTTTGGGTTTCTATATGTTGAGCATATGGATTCTTCACTTCAGTTTTAAGACATATGTTATATATACGTTATATATACATTGTGATGCAGCATCTTGCTGCATTGCCAAAATGTCTGCTGTGGGTGTGTTCTGGCTGGCCACATAACAGATGTGACACACCCATGAGGAGGTATCAGGTGACTCCCTCCTGGTCACTCACATGGTCTCTGATGCAAGGAAGAGTTCTGTGTGTTTGGGAGTGTCTGGGACACCATCTTACTGGAGACACGCTGAAGACACGCTACAGGTGTTTGGAGACTGATGCAGTTCCAGGAGCCATACCCTATCTGGAGACAAAGTGATGGGTACCTGTTGTGACCTCCTGGACTGCAAGACTGGCCGAAGCCTGTATGAACTTTGCTAAGCTGCAAGAGCAGGTAAACCCAGAGTGGGACATTGTGTGCACTGTCAGGTGTCAGTTACTGAAATGTGCGGACATAACCGCAGTTGAAATTAACTAATACGTCAGATACGTTTCTGTGAAGTGTGCGGATGTATCTGCTAAAGAGATTAGACTGTATGTCAGTTCTGTGATGTTTACATGGCTTACAGTGGTTTATGGTTGTGTAATAAACCCGAAATTGACTGATATGGAAAATCATTGCTATAGATTTAAATATCGCTGCCAAGCAAGTATACCCCAATACGCTACCTCACAATATTATAGGGGTCATCCAGAGAAACAAAACAAAGAGAGAGAGAGGGAGAGATAAAAAACCCACCACACTCACTTTGTAAAGTCCCACCCCATCTTAAAGACAGCTTAAGTCCTTCCTCTGTGTGTTGGTGAACAGTATCAAAGCTAATCATCTCATTTTAATAACTAAGCAAACTATTATTTCTATATAATTTCCCATATAAGCTATATCAGTACCTGAGATGCTCCACAGTTTGTGCAAGCTGCAGCTGATTTACCCGGCATTGGTCGTGTTGCTGTAGGTGCTTTGGCATATTTGGGGTATGCTTTGGCCATGCAGTTGCTCGTAGCTTTGGATCGAAATGTGGCATTGATCATAACCCTTTCACATCCCTGAGAAGAGCAGTAGCTGTGGCCATCACGATTGTGTTTCGCTTGAAGAAAGAGGAAAAGTAATCTAAAAACGGATCAGAAAAATGCTATTAAAACATATTTATGTGGTCCTCAAAATTGCACAGCTACCAAAAAAATGGGTGCCGACAGTTAAATTAAGACACTCATTTTAGAATTAAACTTTTAAAGTTTCAATAATTTATGGAAAGTATTAATCATTTATGCAAATAATACACTTTACGAAAGCCATCCACAAACATTAGATAGCAATCAGTGCACTCGGGAGGCTAATGACAGCAGACACGCTTTTTGTGTTATCTCTGCACCAACGTCTACACTTAAATCCATACTCCAAGAAAAAAAACAACTAATGTTTAGGGTCTTAGATTCAAAAGAAAGTTTCCTTCAGTCTTCAGGCAAAGTAATGTGGAGCCTCAGGGACATCCAAGCCCACACAAATGCTCCTTGGGGGACCAGCCAGAAGGAAGTTTCCAGATTCCTAAAATTATGTATTTAATGCAGGTAAAACTGTACTGAACATACAAAGAAGTGGCTCTTAAAATCAGTCTCAATATGAAAACCATCTGTCTGGATGTAGAATAGAACGGTTTCTTGAAAGAAGAAAAAAAAAAAATGGCTTTCTCATGACTGGATTTTCTTGGCAGCAGTTTTAGATTTTGAGTAAATTCAGCTCCCTACATACAACTGTAACCTAGCAATTAACACTTTGTTCAAACAAGAAATCCACCAAAACAATTGTGTTAGCTTCATGATAAATTCATGACCATTCTACCATGCTTTTTCAAAATTTTTTCAAGTGAAACGTACATTGGAATCACCACAATCCAGGGCACTGGGGCTGGGTGCAGATTCGGGATCCACCACGTATAGCACCATGGGGTGAGTCTGATTGATGGAATTCTTGCATTTCCTTTTATGACTGATTATAATCCTAGGTTGAGAGGTGTATACAGTATTGTAACAGTGTCTGAGCTAATGCCTGGTGGTACAACCTGACCGTGGTACTACTCTTGGATCTTCTCACCATTTATCTCTTGTAACTGTTGTTTATATGTATGTGCTTTTAATAAAATAATATATAATCACGAATAATGTGTCACAGACTTCCGGCGGTTATGTCGCTATCCCAAAATGCACCGTGGCACCATTGTGGGATAGCGACACAAGTGACAAAAGTAAGTGACACAGACCTAATCGCTACCATCGGGAGATCAGAGGTGCTAGCCGCTGATCTCTCGACGGTAGCCGCGGCTCATCACCCGCCGCACGGAGGTCAGTGGCGACGCAGCCGGCAGATGAGTGGCGTCAGCCGCTCATCTCTTGGCTGCTCGCAGCAGAAGTGCCCCGACCGCCTTTATTGGAACATCCAAGTTATGGGTATTCCGAAATGGCGGCCGGGATTCAAATCCCCCACCTAAGCTGTCCTCACGTGCCAACAGCGCTGATTGGTCACTGCCAACCATGGCGAACAATCAGCGCTGTCACCGCATGATTTAAATTGCGCTTAGCTAATTGCTCGCGGCCGACTGCGGCGACCAATCAGCTGAGCGGTGTGGTATTGGCGGGAGATTTAAAGCTGGCTCAGCTCGGTCTTTAGCACCATGCCGCGGCTCAGGCGTTAGCACCGTGCCGCGACTCAGGCGTTAGCACCGTGCCGCGGCTCAGGCGTTAGCACCGTATGGTTGCTCAGTGGTTAGCACTGTATATGGTGGCTTAGTGGTTAGCATGGTACAGTGGCTCAGTAGTCAGCACTGTATGGTGGGTGGCTCAGTAGTCTACACTCTACAGTAGATCAGTGGTTAGTACTGTATGGTGGCTCAGTGATGGGAGGCAGGCTCACGGGAGTCAGAAGTTACAGAGGAGGCAGGAGCACAGGGGAGGGAGAAGGCACAGGGGACACAGAAGCCACAAGGGAGGCAGAATGCAGAGGGAAGCCAGAGGCACAGGGGGAGGCAAAGTCATGGGGAGAGACCGTGCACACAGGAGAGAAAGCGCACACAGGGGCTGAGACCACATAGAGCAGAGAGAAAAACGCAAGTAAGACAGAGCACACAGGGGAAGAGACAGCACAGACAAGAGAGAGCTCACAAGGGGACACAGGCACAAAGACTGCCCTCCCGATGAAATAGCATTGGGCCCATTTCTAGTAAAATAATAAAGGTGTAAATTATATTTGAAACTTACAACTGTAACCTAGGTAATCTTTGAATGAGGCAGAAGATGAGCAGGATTGAAAAAATAAATAGGGCCAAATTCATGAATGCTTTTACGCCAGAATTCTGCCGTAACAGGCTTTGAAGAGTTGCCAAATTTTGATCAACGTCGGACTTAATATGTTACAACTTGATGTTCTCATGTCATTTTTCCCAGATCCAACAAAGTGCGTGGAGCTGCTGTGCGACAGGGTCTACTTGTCAAATTCATGATGAGCTGTGGCATGCTTTATACCACAAATCTTAATCCACGCTCCAACTGGAATAAGATATAAAGTAAGACGTACACACTCTTAAAGGGAACCAACCACCTCAGATCACCCTAATACACAGTTAGTACATTACATGTCCCTGCACCCTAAGGATACCTTTCCAGCACTGTTTTTGTGTAAAATCTTGCATTAGTATAACTGATATAAAGAGTTTATGAACTTACTAGCCTGGAGACATCTGGGCGTATCCCTCCTTCTGTTATACTTCAGGGCTGTGCATTTCATGGCTGTGCTCCCCCTCCCTCCGTGCCTGCTGCCCTGCCCTGATGGGCGTGATCGTTATCTCCTCTGAACAGAGGGAGGGGGAGCACAGCCATGCAATGAATGCACAGCCCTGAAGTATAACAGAAGGAGGGATACACCCAGATGTCTCCAGGCTAGTAACTATATAAACTCTTTATATCAGTTATACTAATGCAAGATTTTACACAAAAACAGTGCTGGAAAGGTATCCTTAGGGTGCAGGGACATGTACTAACTGTGTATTAGGGTGATCTGAGGTGGTTGGTTCCCTTTAAGATACGCCTGATTCATTAAGAGGTGTGTGCCCATTAATGAGACATGCTGGAGGAGTCAGACACACCAGATTCATTATGGCTGGTGTTAAAAATGCTGGTCTTGAAGAATCAAGGTCATAAAATAGAGAACATTTAGAAGACAGTCAGAATGATGATAGTCTAAAATCACATGTATAGAAGTGTAACCATATCCACTAAACAGTCCCTCAAATGAAAGAGTGGTGAAGGAAACAGAAGAAAGTGTTCTGTCCTTATTGAGTCACCAAATTTTCATCATATGATACAGTCTGGGACTCCAGTCTTTGAGGAGGCTCTAATTATTTGTGAAGGAACATGTATCCCCCCTACACCACTAGTTGGCACTGTCAGCTGATATTTACTGCATGAAACTGCACTTCGTATAGTCTGGTCTATAGAGGATCAAATGCAGTATGTGTAATGTACTGAGGCACTTTCTTAAAAACAGCTTCTCCCGATCCAGTTCTCCAGCATGCTTCAAGAAGCTTACCCTGTGCTGTTATCAAAAAAGAACTTTCCCTCTGTCCGCCTCTTCTGCAATTCTTCTATAGAGGACACAGGCTGGTATTCTTCAACAGGGAAAGTTTGGCTCTTGACAATCTGTGACATCACCTGAAAGCTTGTGTCCGGTGGGTAGCAAAGACCAACTCTAAACCAGTCTCCTCTATAAAAAAATGAATAGGAATAATAAAATATAATATTAATTCATTACTAGATATGAAAAGGACATTATAAAGAATGCTAGTATTTAACAGAAAATTAAGTACACAGTAATGCAAATTTCTAAACAAACAATTTAGATGGGGCCGAAGATCAAGAAGGTACTTCCTATTCTTTGGAAATACATCCAAACATCAATGCATCATAGCTCAAGGTCAGAGCTTGAGCTCACAAATAATCTTGTGGTTTCATGCATATGAATTAGGAGGAAAAGATTGAACAACTCCTCCAAATAAAATGTAGTTTCAGGAAGACTGGATTTCCTAGGCAAAAAACTATGGATGTAATATCAAGGTGCCTGCAAAGCATTTCGTCACAAATCAAAAGCCAGAAAAGCATGGGTAAGTAATCTGCTTACTTGTCAAAGTTAATTAGATAGAGGTGAGTAGTTTGTGGAGCCTGCGCATTCCAATTAATGGTGTATCCCTTTTCCAACATCAGCACTGGCTGATACTGCTGGTAAGGAGCTGTTCTCTGGTTGATTCCCCGTAGGGTCATGGGATTGGAAGGATACTCATCTCTTACAATGGACATTGTGAGATTTTGGGGATTTCGTGCTTGAATATAGACCTGGAGGGGAAATATAATATAAAGTTATAAACATTAAAAAAAAAAACAAAAAAAAAAAAAACAAAGGGGAAACTTTTCAAATAGTAGTTTACTCTCTAAAACACTGTAGGGTTTAAGAAAATATATTTAAAAAAAAAAAAAAAAAAGACAGCTGGGGACTAGGCAAAATAGAATAGTCAAAGCGAAGTTGGTAAGTACCCGTTTCATGGACAAGTCATCCAAATTGCATCATCCCTGGTTGCTGCTTTAATGCAGACTTTCTCTGAAACATTGCAGACATGTACATTTATGTATGAAACCCTGCATTAACAGTGCGCCTCTGTAATTCATGCTACTCCTGGTTTAGACAGAACAAAGCACTTGACAGTGCTCCATTAATCCAGGGCCTATTGAGCAAGATGTGCATGTCTCAATGAATTTCAGGCCTCTTTCAGCTGCCATATGCAGTTATCAGAAATTTAATCCAATAACACGCCACTTTAGTTGAGTATATATATATTATAAACACAGCTCTTGCAAAATTTAAGAGACCACTGCACAGTTTTCTAAAAATCACTATCTCTACTTGTCAGACAGGCACTCCGTTCCAGTGTCAGTTGAATTCCAACCAAAGTACACCTCATTCTACTTTTTTTCCACCTGAACCAAATCTTATTTATTGAAGGAAAGTATAATAAACACTGCTGTGGTCGTTACAATCCTCTTTGAATAGACAAGCTGGATGACAAAACAAGTGCTAGGAATAGCCCAAAAGTAATTTGAATGAAAAAGTAACTTTTAACCATGCCAAAGGAGTTGAAAAGTCTTGAGTGAGGAAAAGAAGGGCTCAATTCTGGATTTACTAGCAGAGGAATACACTAAACGTCATGTTGCCTCCATCCTTAAAATTTCAAAGACTGCAGTCCATTACAACAAAATCAAGCAGCATAAACTGGGGACAACAAAGCTACAGACCGGCAGAGGGCGAAAGAGACTCTCCAGTGCCCGGGATGACCGTCATCTTATTCGAATGTCACTCAGCAACTGCAGGATGACATCAAATGACCTACAAAAGGAATGGCAAATGGCAGCTGGGGGGGAAGTGCACGGCAAGAACAGTTTGTAAAAGGCTCCTAGAGGCAGGGTTCAAGTCATATAAAGCTAGAAAAAAGCCTTTCATCAATGAGAAGTAAAGGAGAGCCAGGCTCAAGTTTGCCAAAGACCATAAGGATTGAACCATAGAGGACTGGAGTAAGGTAATCTTCCCTGATGAGTCTAATTTTCAGCTTTGCCCAACACCTGATCATCTAATGGTTAAACGGAGACCTGAAGAGGTGTACAAGCCACAGTGTCTTGCAACCACTGTGAAATTTGGTGGGTGGACCAGAGGATCAGTGATGATCTGGGGATGCTTCAGCAGGGCTGGAATTAGGCAGGTTTATCTTTGCAAAGGACGTATGAATCAAGCCGCATACAAGGTTATCCATGAAAAACACTTGCTTCCTTCTGCTCAGGCAATGTTCCCCAACTCTGAGGACTATTTTTTCCAGCAGGGCAGTGCCCCATGCCACACAGCTAGGTCAATCAATGTGTGGATGAAGGAGCACCACATCAACACCCTGTCATGGCCACCGCAATCTCCAGACCTGACCCCCATTGAAAACCTCTGGAATGTAATCAAGAGGAAGATGGATAGACACAAACCATTAAACAAAGAAGAACTGCTTAAATTTTTGTGCCAGGAGTGGCATAAGGTCACCCAAAAGCAGTGTGAGAGCCTGGTGGAAAGCAGCCAAGATGCATGAAAGCTGTGATTAAAAATCATGATTATTCCACCAAATATTGATTTCTGAACTTTTCCTGAGTTAAAACATTAGTATTGTTGTTTCTAAATGAATATGAACTTGTTTTCTTTGCTTTATTTATGGTCTGAAAGCACTGTTTCTTTTTTATTATTTTGATGATTTCTCATTTACTGCAAATAAATACAAAACTTTTAGCTTTGAATTTTGGAGACATGTGGTCAGTAGTTTATAGAATATAAGAACAATGTGCATTTTACTCAAAAATATACCTAGAAAGAGAAAAATCAGAGAAACTGAAAATGTTGCAGTGGTCTCATAAATAAATAAGTATATATATATATATATATATATATATATATATATATATATATCACACACACACAGCCAGCCCTGGCGCAAAAAATTATTTACTGAACTTATAGTGAGTCTATCAGACCACACTAAACCATGCCCCTTCCACCACACTGGCGTTTCACAAAGTTGTTGCTACAATTTTGGACAAATATGAAGCTTGGCAGTTCCCTGCCTCGCCTCCAAAAAATGTTTTAATCACCAACTCAGGCTGGCTTCACACCATGGCAACATCCGATCCAGATCAGCACACAGAACCAGAGGGCAATATGCCCTCCGGTCCGGTGTGCAGCTGGACGCAGCTGCCACTGCTAATGATTCAGGAGCGAGCCGCGGTCCTGAAATAGCAGCGGCGTGCAGCCGCAGGTGTCCGGTTCCCGATCCGATTTGGGGAGATTTTTCTCCCCGGACACAAAAATTGTGCATGCTCCGATTTTGTGTCCGGGAGAAAAATCCGATTCCTTCCGGATTCTCCCGGACATCCAAAAACCGGGTTACTATGGGGCCGAAATCGGATCCGGGGGTGTCTGGTTCACACCGGACAGCCCTGGATCAAAAAAAACCATGGTGTGAAGCTAGCCTTACCAAGACTTTACTCACATACTATAAAATCCTGATCGTATTTATTTGAAAAATCCAATTCACAGAATGAGTCAACTTATAATTCAGAATATCAGAATGCCAAACAGCAATGAATACATTTTCAGAAGAAACTTTAGATTATTATACAAATCCAGCAAAATAAAACAAAGAGAGGGCCTCCATATTGGACCCACTGGTTTGTTATTTTATTCTGAAATATTAAAGTCAGATGTGAGCTCAAATTTGTTGTGACCGTGCCATATTTTTACTGCAAAAAGGCATCTTTCTAGGTTAGAAGATAAACAATTGCCCATTTTTAGGAGGCCCATATGGGCAGGTGTTGGCTATATGAAACATTCTTTATTTCGCTAGAGTAACATTTGTATAATTTTTAATTTTTGTATTTGCATTAAAAAGTGATGCAAATAAACAAAAGTTCATTCATACTCTTTAATATTCTTACCTGAGCATATTTTCCACTGCAGATGACCCCATTCCATTCTGTAACATTGACACATTTTGGATGACGGACCAAAAAGTTGTCCATTCTTGCTACATAGGTATCATTATAATTTGTTACAGATCCATCCACATCATGAAAGATAGAGTTTTTATCTCCGTCCATGTCACCAGTCTCAAACCATGGCCCAGATTGACCAAAGAATGCTCTCAATGAAACCTAGGAGGCAGTAAAAAAAAAAAAAAAAAAAAAAAAGTGATTTTTACATACTATTCCTAGCTGAAGGTAAGGATACTCTCAAAACTAATATTAAAAAGTGTAAGAATGATCACTGAGTCACAAGACTTAGGGGTGCTTCACACTAAGCGAGATCGCTAGCGAGATCCCTGTTATGTCACAGATTTTGTGATGTGCCAGCGATCTCGCTATGTGTGACAAAAAGCAGCGACCAGGTCCCTGCTGTGAGATCGCCGATCGTGTTGGAATGTCCTGGACCATTTTTTTGATCGTTGGGCTCCCGCTGGACAGCATGCATCGGTGTGTTTGACGGGGACATGACCAATGACCTCAATACTACAGGGTCCCAACGACCGGCATATCTTTGCTGCGTCGCTGGTGAGATCTGACTGTTTGACATCTCACCAGCGACCACGTAGCGACGCTCCAGCGATCCTTACCAGGTCGTATTATTGTCGGAATTGCTGGAGCTTCGCTGTGTAACGGGGCCTTTACTCTTGCCTATGTAGAACAAGATTAACAGTTCCACCGTTTATTGTATACAATTGCAATGTACTTAAAAAGGAAAAAAAAGAGGAAGGAAATGTCATTATAAATTCTTAAGTATCTTTAGTTAGCAAATCACATTAAATTTTGCCTAGGAAGGTATGCACCATAATTAATTAGGAAAAAGCTGCCAAATGTTAATAGGACAGGTGATTTTAGTTATGTGTAATGTGACGGTCTTGTGCTGTGACCTGACGATAGCTCAACAGTGTGTGCCATAGATATGTCTAGTCCATGTACCGGCAGGCAGAGAATAGATTGTCTTAATCATAATATAGGAAAGGATATTAGGATGCTTATAAAGTGCAGCTTGTACCATTTAAGGCTAATGTTTGTGGTCAGGTTCCCTAAAAGTATTTACAGTGCAATGTTCTCTTTTTCAATTCCCCCTTTAAAAAAAAGTAACCTCCACAGAAGATCACTTTTTAATTCAATGGTGGGTGATTGTCTCAAAGACGTGTCACTGTATATGTATCATGAGGGAATCAAATAGCAGCTGGTTGTCCTGATCAAAGACAACCGTCAACATCATACAATCCAACTTCCAATCCCACAACTCTACTGAAATGGATATCACCAAAGTTACAAACAACTTATTGCCAACAATAACAGACGACTCTGTACTTCTCCTCCTAGAGCAGTCCTCTGTCTTTGACAGTTGACTCCTTCACTCCTACAAGAAATCCTCCTCATTGTTTGGCATGAAAAATCTTTCCCTAAATATCTTCATATCTCACCAACTGCACAGTCAGCATCTACGATTCTTATACTACTGCCTCATTCCCCCCTGTCAAATTTCCCTCAAGATTCTGTCCTGGGACCACAATTCCTCTTAATTTATACCATTTGGCCTCAGACAACTCAAAATCCCATGGTTTCCAGTACCAGCTATACATTGATGACATACAAATCTACCTCTGACCGAGATTTCTCCTCTTTTGTCCATAATCCTAATGTTTCTAGCAGCTGTATCATTCTCATGCTTTCTAAAAGTCAATGTGAACAAAACTGAACTCATCTTCCCGCGATCTCACTCAAGCCTCTACCAAACCTAGCCATTATAGTAAATAACATTATTCTTCCGAGTTTCACATACAATATCCGCTACCTGGATGTAATCCTTGACTCTGCTCGGTCCTACAAACCACACATCCATACCCTTACTGCCTCCAACTCCATATATTCAGAAACTGATATTTTCTCAACCTTGAATTATCAAAAGTGTTACAAATGCCCTTATTATCTCCCACCTGAACTACTTCAATAACCATATGTTGCCTCCCAACTAACAAGCTAAGATTAATCCTATCCCTCCTGAACTCCAATGTCCAATTAATACTCTTTTCTCCATCACTACTCCTCCGCATCTCCCCTCTGCCTATCCTTTCACAGGGTTCCAATTCCCCAACAAATCCAGTTTAATTTACAAACAGTGACTACAGCAGGCCATCAGTAACTCTCTCTCTCCACACATATCCAAAATAATCTTTTGATACCTTCCCACACAATCTATGGTCCCTATAAGACCTCCTTTCTTCTGCCCAATATACTCCTCACCCAATTGATGTCAAGATTTTTTTTTAGAGGATACTTCATCCTATTATAAATTCAATACTTCAGTACATCTAATTATGACCCTTCCTGAAGAGATGGGCTTTGCAACTAAACATTTTAATTGTGGGATACAATTTGCACCCGATGCAAACGGAGCTGTCCCAACCCTCAACCAATAGTAGATTGTAACAATTTGAGGCAAGGGTCCTCTCATTTTTGTATGAGCTAGCAGTGGCAGACTGGTTTAATATTAATTATAGATGAATTTTATCTGTAAATCCTCATGTACAGAACCATGGACTCAATGGTTCAACAACAAATACGTCTTAAATAGATGACTTTTAAAGAGATAAATTCAACTTATTGAAAACAGAACATCTAACCATACTACAATAGGTTTCTCCATTTAAGAGAAAACACATGTTATTAACCTCCATATTGTTTAATATAGGAAAGCTGCCCCAGATGGGTAGTAAAATATACAAAGGAAGCAATGCTATAATCAAAAGATGTGGTCTGCTCTACGACAGATTTCTGGTTTAAAATATGGAGTCTAAAGATTCAAGAAACAATTGTTCATCCTCTAGCTGTGAAGCCCAATAATTAAGCACAGCAGTAGAACATATGTAATCATCACATAGCTTACTCAATACATAATGAAGGCAAAATGTTCGGAAACGGTGCTGTAAACACTCAAAACTATACATCTCAAATCCTGCGGCTGCTGTTAGACACAGGTTACAATGCGGAACTTGAAGTGCTAAATGTTTAGCCTGTGCAGTATATGTTGTCAGGGAGAAAGGGGTTAAGGCTCCAACTTAGTGTATAATTCTCAACTCAAAAGGTGTTCACATCTGACAAAGATCTGTTGGCCATGCATGCGAATAGTTTAAAAATAGCGGGATCCCTGGTGCGCTCTTGTCACCGAAAAAGCGTTCGACCGAGTACACCGGGGATATATGGTGCAGGTACTGGAAAAATCTGGCTTCGCAGGGGACATTAAGAGGGTAATTTTGTCATTATACTCCAACCCTAATGCCACGGTGAATGTCTCAGGCATGTACTCGGACCCTTTTCCAATTACGAATAGTACCCGTCAGGGTTGCCCTTTGTCACCCATTATTTTTGCCCTTATGATAGAACCACTTGCAGGAGCTCTTAGACTCAATCAGAGGTGGTGGTGGTGTCAGAGCAGGAGGCTGACCTCCCTGCCTCCTGCAGTGATATCACCGCTTATACCCGCCCTGCTCTATGTTAATCATAGCATCGCTGTGTGTCTACCGGACGACCATCGCCAGGTTTTCGGACCTGTCCAAAAACCTGGCGACCATCAACCAGTGATTTATCGCTGGTTGATTCACCATGTCACATGCGTCAATATCGCTGCAACGTCACGTGCAGCAGCGATATTGACAGCGATATTGACGTGTGTGACGGCCCCTTAAGGCCATGTGCAGATGTTTAGTATTTGGTGAGATCTCAGTATTTGTAGCCAAAACAAAGGGAAAAAAATAAAACTCAGCAATCAGAGGAAAAGTATAATAGAAACATGGTCACCACTTGTGCATTTTTTACCCATTCCTGGTTTTGGCTTATAAATACTGAGGTAAAAAAGTAAAATACTTCATGTGCGCATAGGGTTTTATATGGAGAACAAGTAGGTGGAAAAGTGCCCGTAAATCCTTCTCTGACCTTCATTGGCACAGGTCAGAGAAGTTAGGGGGATTAATTAGAGGGAACACAAGTAAGTTGGAAGGTGCATTTATAGTCACAAAAGAATGCACTAATCTCCAGTACTTTTGTTGAATAGTCATTCTGTGCTGACAGACTTCCTTTAACCCCACACCACCCCCATACACAGACTAATGTGTGCTGCACCTGCAGATATTGAGGTGTTAGGCTGACATGCTAAGGTGTATGGGAACACTGTCAAACTCATTATTGGGAGAGAAGTCAATCAGGTATGTCTGATTCGCTCTACTTATCACTTTGTTCTCTAATAAATAAGACGCTGGCAGAGATGTTTAATGGTGGCTTTCTCATACAGAACCCAAACAATGGGCTAAATAAGCACTTCAGTGTTTATCGAAGCATCATTCATCAAAATTGTGTATGTGGGCCTTAAAGCGAACCTGTCACCCCCTCCAGGCATCTAAAAATACCATAGCCACCTTCTGCAGCACTAAGGTTGCATTCTGAGAAGGTGTCTATAGCATTTATGCTCCCTTGATTCACTGAAATAAAGACTTTTGTAAGATCTGTTTCAAACCTGATCCAAGACCGGGAGGCGGGTTTTCATGTGTCTATCTCCCTCCTCTGTGGTGTCAGTCATCCCTCTCTGCTCTCTGTGCACCACCTCCAGGGCCATCTCCCTGCATTACAGAGCTTTGTCAGCTCTGCTACAACACAGAGCTGCTGTTATAGGAGACCTCACAGTAGTAAATCTAGCAGGAGGACCCTGAGCAGACAAAGCAGTGCCTGCTACGTAGCCCTTGAGCTGAGCAGTTTTCACTTTCAGTTTCTTGTAAACAGCAGCATTGCTCCTCAGCCTATGATCTAAAGCACAAACTCAACTCTGCTGCACTGCTGACAGCTCAAGGCTGCTATGTAGCAGGCAAGGCTTTCTCTGCTCAGGATCCTCCTGCTAGATTTACTACTGTGGGGTCTCCTATAACAGCACTATATGTTGTAGCAGAGCTGACAAAGCTCTGTAGTGCAGCGAGGTGGCCCTGGAGGCGGTGCACAGAGAGCAGAGAGGGATGACTGACACCACAGAGGAGGGAGATAGACACTTGAAAACCCGCCTCCCGGTCTTGGATCTGGTTTGAAACAGATTTTATATAAGTCTTTATTTCGGTGAATCAAGGGAGCATAAATGCTATAGACACCTTGTCAGACTGCAGCCTTAGTGCTACAGAAGGTGGCTATGGTATTTTTAGATGTCTGGAGGGGTGACAGGTTCGCTTTAAATTGCAAGGATTACACATGGAAAAAGATGTGCCATAGATTTAAAGAGAGACACATTCACTCAATAGTGTTTGTTGCAGACCCACAGCACATTCAAAGCAAAATCGGTGGGCAAAGAGTAATTCTCAAATTAAATACTGGCACACGTAAAGCCATCCAAAATGGCTTTAATACACAGAATATACAATAGAATATTACTACTAAACCTACCACCGGACCCTCATGGAAGAAGAAGTTGACAAACATAGAATAACAAATATGCAATTAATCAATGCCAGTAGAAAAAATGATAAAATACAAAAGATCAAATTTTATAACTTTCACTACTAGCATTTATTAAATTGTATATGTGTTTGTTATTTTGGTTTTATCATTATTATCATCATCATAATCCAAGAGGGCTCTGTGTTAGATATAGTAGTATTGTTGATACATTGTATAATCCGTATATTAAAGCCATTTCAGATGGATTTACATGTGGCAATCTTATGGGTATCATATGTTGGATATCAGAGCTTGACAAGAACACTGTAGTCCAGTCTATTATCATTATTGCCACTATATAGTGCGCCCCCATTTAATTTTCTGTCCCCAAATTATTGCCAGGGTTCATGTAGTACCGTAACCATGTGAAACTGTACAAATTAGACATTTTGTTTATGCACCAGACAAATGTTGCACTATAGTAAAACAAAATATTGCAAAAAAGAAAAAAACCAAAAAAAAAAAAACCCTGCAAATATGCAGCATAAAATAGTGTTTCAGATTCAGTTGTGATTTGTTACATGGGTAAAAAGAAACCTAAAAAAAAAATAAAAATTTTGGTGTTGAAGTGTCAAAGTAAAGTCCTCATCAAAATGTTAACACAAACTGGTCTTTAAAGGGTTAAGGACGCAGTACAATTATAAAGCATCCGGTTGGCTATAATGACATCATTCCCATACAAGCAGAGCTGGGGGAAGCTTCATATCTACAGAATGGCTGCTGTTCTGCTGAATACCTTTGTATACGCAGGGATCATTGCCATGTCTGGCTGTGAGGAAGGAAAACTGAACAATGTCCAAGAGTCTAAAAGAGGACACAAAATCTCAGTGCTCAAGCAGTAGAGAGTGTCTGGTAAACCAGTGAAGGGTCCGTCAGACAGACATTAAATACTCCCATAGAAGAGACGTCGGCCTGTATCCCCTCTAGGTTTTAAACATTTGCACTTCTGGAAAGAATTACCAACCCGAGCTCTGGGTCTGTTTCTGTACCTGGCTGCATCTAAAAGCTTCTTTTATGCTGGCGATCCCTGGATTGGAGAAGCAGGAGCACTAATTCCAGGATTCTCCTAACAGCTGCCATTAATTATATATAGAAAAGGCAATATTTTACCTCATAGGATTTGCAGACACCTTCGGTTATGGAGTTTGTCATTAGAAGATGTAGATGGCAATAACTCAAAACAGCAGGACGAGAGATGCTATAGTCACAAATACAAGGACCCTCAATCATGCGGTGCCCAAATGGTGTAGAAAGCTGGATCCCCCAGTATCATTACCTACAGCACAGACGGATGGCTGAATGGCGGTGTATGTAAAGCACCGCTCCAGAGTTGTTTTTTTCACCGTGGCAATCATACTTTTATTCCAAGATCCTTGTCCAACCTCCTTTTTATCAGTGTAGCTCCTATGGGTCTCTGGCTATTTGTGACTTGGATTACTCTAGCATCAAGGAGCGCGCCAGAGGTCACTCTTCAATACTAGTCGATCTCAATCTGACCCTCAGACTTGCATTGACAGCTTGTGATACAACTTTTGGCCAATCCGAAGTTGCGATCACAAGATGGTAGTGCAAGAGCAGAGTGGCCACGATAAAAGGTTAAAACGCTGGAAGGAGAGTCCAAAACTGGAGAGAGACATGAGATTAAGAGCACCACTCCAACGGTTAGAGAAAAAACTAAATCCACTGAAGTGTATTTTAAGGAAAACTTTCTAATGTGTGAATAGCTTATGATCATAGATATGGTTTCATGCTAAAAAGAAAACATTGCTCCATTACAATTTGCCCCATTATGTTTAACCATCAAAAACCTACAACCTGCCCCTGTGCATTGTAGAAGCAACTAAGGAAAGCTCCCCCCTGCCGATGCCTAGGGCCTACATATACACTGTACTGGCCAATCACAAAAGGTATAGACTTGGGTGTATGTAAAGGGCTTCTCAGATTGACAATCCCTACAGTGTGATCTGTTCATCAACCTCTTTGTCTTTGGGCAACTTTCCATTTTTTCCTCCCCTTCTTCAAAGAGTCATAAAATTTTAATTTCCCTGTCAATATAGCCATACTAGAGCTTGCTTCTTTGCGGGATGAGTTGTACTTCTGAATACTTATGAATGCAACCATTAAATTTACCATATATTGTACTGGAAGATGGGAATAAAAATTCTAAATGCGGTACAATTGTAATAAAAAAAAAAAAGTGCAATTTGCCGGGCTTATTGTTATACCGTAGTTTAAATAAGATCAGTTTTATAAGCATTATATTATTTTTACAGGACCAGTAAACCTGCTGATATATAACCCTGGCACACAGACATCACTAAAAACTTGTGGCGAGAGTCTAGGGTTGCTAAGTGGCGCTGGAAGAAAACACATTCACAAGAAGACTACACAGCATTCAAACAAGCACTTCTCAAATTCAAGTCAGCACTCACCACCAAACAGAATTACTTCATTACCCTCATATCCTCTGTCCCACAACCCCAGGCAGTTATTCAACACATTTAACTCCCTCCTCCGCCCCCTCCTACTTCTTGTATCTCTGCAGAAGACTTTGCAACACACTTCACCAACAAGATCGATCAGATCAGACAAGACTTTGCTACCCAACCATCACAAACCCTATGTATACCAGACCACTCCCCTCCCCCACTTACCCTCCTCCCCTCCATCACTGAAGGAGAACTTGCACACCTCCTCTCCAAATCTCACTTCACCACTTGTGCATCGGACCCCATCCCTTCCCAATTCCTTCCCAACCACATCACCATGCTTATCCCAGCCCTAACCCACCTCTTCAGCCTATCACTAACCTCCAGTTCCTTTCCTTCCGCTTTCAAACATGCAACAATTACACCTATCTTAAAAGGGACACTGTCAGGTGGTTTTTCAGTATCATACTAATATTACCCTTGAATAGTGCCTGGGTAGACCTTTTAAAAACATGTAAAATCATTATTCTACCCTTAGTAGTTTCCATGTTATCAGCTTTATCAGACCCTGCAGAGAGCTCCTGGATTAGTCCTCTCCACTATAAAAACACAGGATTAGTCCTGGCTGTGTTAAACTGTCATGTAATTATGCACTCCCTCTCAGCAGCCCTCTCCTATCCTCCTCCCTTTGCGCTGAGTGCACTGTGGTTTCACTTTCAGGAGGTCTATTCTGTTGAGGACACAGGGAGAGAGAGATTGCAGGTTTGCCTCATCTTATCTAGACTCCATTTATTTCTGTAAGCAGGAAACCTTGCTGTGACAGTTTCAATGTTGTATTTGACCTCTTTCCTGGCTGCAGACACAGAGCAGAGAGGAGAATACAGCCCCTTCCCCCCACTGAAGTCCTGTGTTGTGCTGAGATGTGAATATGTGATATGAATAACTATCCTATGGGAAGTGGACAGCAGAGAACTAAGTGGATAACTCACTGTGATTGACAGATGGAATGAATCTCTTTATTTGAAGTTTACAGACGATAGGAGGGAAATATAAATAAAATAAATACATCAATATAGAGAGCTTAGAGTGAGGAATTAGAAAATGATAGCAGTTACACAAGGATTTTTGACCTAAATGTTTTCCTTTAAAGAACCCATCCCTTGACCCGACCTCCACATCCAAATACCGACTCAGATCGCTGCTCCCATTCGGCTCCAAACGTCTTGAAAAGCATGTCCACAATATACTTTCCTCCCACCTCTCATCTAACTCTTTCTCTGACAACCTTCAATCTGGCTTCCACCCCCACCACTCCACCGAAACTGCCTTAACCAAAATTACTAATGACCTACTTACCACCAAAGCCAACGGAAACTTCTCCATCTTCCTCATTCTTGACTTGTCCTATGCATTCAACACAGTCAACCACTGCCTCCTACGATGAATCCTCTCTTCCATTGGTATCACTGACCTTGCCCTCTCAAGGATCTCCTCCTATCTTTCCAACCGCACATTTAGTGTCTCCCACTCCCAAACTACCTCCTAACCCCATCCCCTCTCTGTTGGGGTCCCTCAAGGCTCTGTCCTGGGACCCTTTCTTTTTTCAATCTATACCTTTGGCCTAGTACAACCAATAAAGTCCCATGGATTCCAGTACCACCAGTACGCTGACGACACTCAGATCTACCTCTCTGGCCCAGACGTCACCTCTTTGCTGTCCAGAATCCCAAAGTGTCTGTCAGCCTCATCCTCCTTCTCTTCTCGCTTCTTTAAACTAAATGTAGACAAACTGAACTCGTCATCTTTCCCCCAGCTCGCGCACCTCCCTTATCTGATGTGTCTATCAAAATAAATTACATCAAACTCGGCCCTGTACCTGAAGTCCTCTGCCTCGAAGTAACCCTTGACTCTGCCTTATCCTTTAAACCACACATTCAAGCTCTCGCCACCTCCTGCCACCTCCAACTCAAAAATATTTCCAGAATCCATCCCTTCCTCAACCCTCAATCTACTAAACTACTAGTGCATGCCCGCATCCTCTCCCGTCTCAACTACTGCAAACTCCTCCTCTGTGGCCTCCCTGCTAACACTCTTGCACCTCTCCAATCTGTCCTCAACTCTGCCGCCCAACTAATACACCTCTCTCCTCCACTTTTCCCCTCTGCAAATCCCTGCACTGTCTCCCAACTCCCCAGCGTATTCAATTCAAATTACTAACATTGGCTTACAAAGCCGTCCACAATCTGTCCCCCTCATATATCTCTAAACTAATCTCCCGATATCATCCAACTCGTAATCTTTGATTCTCCCAAGACCTCCTCTTTCCTCTACTTGTATGTTCCTCATCTAACCGCCTGCAAAACTTCACTTGAGCATCCCCCATCCTCTGAAATTCTGCACCCCAAAACGACCAACTATCTCCTACAAACGGAACCTTCAAGCGGAACCTGAAAACCCATCTCTTCAGAACGCCTACAGCCTGCATTGACCACGGTGCCATCTCACCACCACTGGACCAGGCGCTCCACCATCACCAGAGCAGACCCAACCTTCTGTCTCCTTCCCCATTGCCCTCTAGAATGTAAGCCCACAAGGGCAGGGTCCTCTCTCCCCTCTGTATCAGTCTGTCACTGTTAACTTTTTCAAAATACAACGAGCAAACTAAAAATACTTGTTCGTATGTAACCCCTTCTCATGTGCAGCACCATGGAATCAATGGTGCTCTATAAATAATGATAATAATAATCCTCCATATTCATGATCTGTGTAACCCCCCACTACTGATTGGCAGCTATCTTAACACAGCATAGTCACAAAGCGGCTAATCACTGGTGTAGACAGGGTTATAAGAGCTCAACACCCAGAAAACTGATAGAGCAGCAAGGAGCCCGATAAGTGATATATCGTTGGAATCAAGTCTTTACCCCTACTCAGGTGGAGTAGCAAAAACCTGGTGACAGATTAACTTTAACAAATTGAGCAGAATGTACAACTACTCTGTGCCTCTTCCAGAGAGATTATGCCAGTCTGGGATGAGAGCACATTTCTAGCAAAATTTATGCCACTGAAGTGGCATAACTTTTGAAGAATTTGCCAGGCGGGCTTTGTCGAGCTCTGCCCTCTTTGGTGAGCGGGACTGACATAAAAAAAAGCCAAAACATAAAAAAGTCAAAAGTTTTAAACAACTTCAGGAAAATAGGTTTGGAAATGTAGCAGTAAGAGCTGAAATTCCGTGCAAAACCAACAGTGGTAAATTAATCCTATATACTACTCACTTAATGTTGTCAGTCATCCACTTCCCCCTGAATGACTCAGAATCCCACAATCCACCGCGTTGACCAGAAGTACACCAGAAGCCGTATTGGGATACGCAAGTGATAGGTTTCCCAATATGATGATTGTTGGTACAAACCCCGCCACCCGCCGCAACTGCACCATCCCCGGACAGCACAGGGAGGAGAGACTGCCGCTGCCCCTAGTGCCACAGAGCTCACCCCAATTGTTTTTCACTGCCCACCCGATGTGAGAGCATCGGGCCCACATCTAGTTATTATATAATGCTCAAACCACGTAAATAAGATGTCAACCATGTCAATCAACATGCACCATTCCTAGCTACAAACAAATTAGCACGTTTGCAATTTTTCTAGGTGAACAATTATACAATTATCTGTTTAAAGATTTGGTCACATCGGCACAGAAATATGCAGAGTGCAATCCCCCCAAAAAATGGAGACACAGAAATCCGATACTCACATTCGCTCCAAATTTGAGGAATGAAACATTATTTCTGGGAGTGAGTTGCCATGGATTCTTCATTAGGAAGCCAATTGCACTTGTATATCGCTCAGATGTTGGCACAAAGTTTTTAAAAGTACTCTTTTTAAGACGAATAGGACCATCGTAAATCTGAAATCCTCTGATTGGGAAAGTTCTGAAAGACAAGAAAGACAATAACAAAATAAATTCATTTCAGTTGTCAGATGTGTCCCATCCATTTGGATGCTGCAGATGTGTAGGGCTACTGATACAATAGTTTTAAAGAAGTTGCCTCAAAAAGCTACCAGCTCTTTACTGATTAAAGGACCGAGACAATTTTCTTCTTTTTACACCCCTTGTTCCAAGAGAACTCTTTTATTTTTCCATCAATATAGACAAGCTTTTTGCAAGACAAGTTTTAGTTTTGAACAATTTAATTAACCCCTTTATGACCTTGTACGGTACTGGTATATCCAAGGTCGCCTCCCTGTCTTTGATGGCTCATGCACTGAGCCTGCATCATTCTCCGCACATGTCACCTGATCTAATCACTTGACATGTGCCTCCAACAGTGGCGAGCAAAGCGGAGATGCGACCGCTGCTGTTAACTAGTCAAATCCAGCTGTCAAACTCTGACAGCGCAATCCAACACGCGTCAGTAGGGATTGCACCATTCCCAGCTCCCACCAGCAGCCCTGTGACATGATTGCAAGGCGTCGATGGGTTATCATGGTTCATCTGATGACATCTTTGTCATGATCAGCTTGATGATCATGTCTGCTGTACAAGCTCTGTACAAGTGATTGGATGGTGTGGGCTAGTAAAAACAAAAAGGGAAGTTAAAATAAATAAATACACAATATTTGCTTCAGAGATGCCCAATCTATCAAAGTACAAAATAAATTAACCCGATCGGTAAAACACCAGAATTATGTTTCTTTGGCCTCCGCAAAATTGCAATACCAGGTGATAAAAACATTGTATCTACCCAAAAATGGTATTTCCAAAAACATCTGCTCATAGCGCAAAAATGAAGGCCTGACAGCCTCAGATCCCAAAAAATGAGAATGTTACAAGTCTCAAAAAACGGTGACAAAATGCTTTTTTTTTACTAATACAACAACAACAAACAACCCTCCATGCTTTGGCTCAGGTCAGAAGACCAACAAGGCAGGCCACTGCAAGCATGGTACATTGTTTTATAGATGTACAAATTCATCTATAGGCCACAAAACACTGATCAGCTTGGTTCTAAAAATGTACTCAAAGGGGTTGGGCCATGAACAATTGTACATTTTAATCAATAGATCTTAGAATAATAATAAGATTCACAATTGGATGTCTTAAAAAAAAAAAAAAAATGTTCCTGTCCCGAGATATTCTAATAACGGAGCCCCTGTGAATTTGTGTGTCTGACCATGCAGGAAAAGGTCGGATATACCACAGCTCCTGGGCAGGGGAGGAAGTTAGAGAGTTTACAGACATTACAGCTGGGGATCAGAGCTGATTCTTTCTGTGATGTCAAACAATTTTTAACAAGAAGTGAGATGTTTTTCATTACAGAAAAGAATCACCTGTGATCTCCGGCTGTAATGTCTGTATACTCTTTAACTTCCTCCCTTTCCCAGGAGCTGTGGTATATCCGACCTGTTCCTGCATGGTTAGACACCTACATTACACAGGGGCACATTTATAAGAATATCTTGTGATGGGAACATTGTTTTTTTAACATATCTGTGGCGCCCCTAAAAAACTTAGGCCCCAATAGATATAAAGAGAGGAACATCTTCAGACTCCATAAGGGCTCCCTGAACCCGCAGCTACGTCCCCGTTCTTCCATACTGTACCGTGTCCTGTATAATATCTTCCGGTACCAGTAAAAGGACGTTGAAGCTGAAACTGTGTCTATCTTCCCTCTCGCCGATGCCCGGAGGGCCTCAGCATCCTTGGAGGGGTAAGAACAACTACTCCCCTCATCCATCCTTGCTGCCCTGAGGCAAGCTCCACCTGTGGGGAGCTGTACTACACTAAGCTGCGTCCCATCACCTCAGCGACCGGCCTGCAGCACTGGTATCATCGTTACCAGGATCCACAGGTGGCGTCACGGACTATTAATCCTTGTAAATATTTCCCCCACCAAACAAATGACAGCCAGGGCACGGAACCGACAACCTGTGATTCCCCGTCACAGCCATCAACCCATCCAGGTGTCCGAATACCCCTCTCCCTGTGCCCCTTCCCAGGAGCTGTGGTATATCCGACCTGTTCCTGCATGCTTAGACACATACATTACACAGGGGCACATTTATCTTGTGATAGGAACATTGTTTTTTAACATACCCAACTGTAGAACTTATGTTTATTCTAAGATCTATTTATTAAAATCTACATTTCTTTGTGGCACAACCCCTTTAACAGAAGTCAGAAATAAAAAAAGTATTGCATTAATTCACACCAGAACACAAATACATGGAAAGCATTCAGGCCATAAATTAGGACGTCAACTTTTAACGATGGTTTTCAACGTAATTTTTAATACTGCACTTATTCTAAATATGCTCACAACCCACTACCCCAAAAACACATCTAACAAAGCTATTGGAAAGCAAAATTCCTTGTACGCCAAGCCAAAGTATAACTCCTACACTGAGAAACATGGATCCAATTTCTGTATGGTATTACCATAGGAAGTGCTCCATCCACCCTGTTAATAACACCAATTAATAAAACTGAATTTACACAACCTAACAGTATGAGATATAATATTTTTTATATGATTAATCTCTATTTATAGGGATCTATCTCTTGGACTGGGCCACACACATGAATAAGCTTTGTTCTAATCCATCCCATCTGCTCTGGCAGTATGTTTATGGTCATTGTCCTCCTATCTGTGTCCCCTACATGGCACGTGGAAGAAGGTGCTCTGGTCAGATGACACCAAAGTAGAACTTTATAGACTAAATGCAAGTTACTTTGTGTGGTGGAAAACAAACTCTGCACATCAAGCTGAAATCACCATCCTCACTGTCAAACATGGTGGCAGCATCATGGTGTGGAAATGCTTTTTCTCAGCAAGGTCTGGGAAACTGGTCAGAGTTGATGAAGATGGATAGAGCAAAATATGGGGCACTCCTGGAGGAAAACCTGTTAGAGCCCGCAAAAGGCTTGAGACTTAGGTGTAGGTTCATTTCCTAGCAAGACAATGACCCCAACATACCATGGAATGGTTTATATCACAGTATATTCATGCGTGTGACTGGCCTAGACACAGTCAAGGCCTAAATCCCACTGAAAATCTGTGGTAAGATTTGAACATTACTATTCACAGATGCTCTCCATCCAATCTCACTAAGATAGAACAGCTTTTCAAAGAAGAATAGGAAAACCCTTTAAGCCTCTATGTACAAAGTTGATCGAGACATACCAGAAAAGATTTGCAGCAGTAATTGCAGCGAAAAGTGGTCCTAACAAAGTATTGACACATGGGTGCTGAATATAAATGCATGTCACAAATTCAGATTTTTTTTTTTAAAGCACTGTATATCTAATCGTTCTAAACACACACACACAAATAGAAAAGGTCTTACCTGTTTCTAGGAAGTGTGCGATTTCTACCATAGACTCCTCCAGTCCCCCAATATTTGTTTTGGCCTCCCTGAGAGCCATAATTTTTACTCTCGCCTATAAACAGAGATTCAGAAACTTCCTGGCTTGAGCCTTCATCTTTTAAAAAGCTTCCATCACTGCGGAAAATTAAATCATCATAAGGTTCATGGAAAGGGAAGTACAAACAGTAATGCACACATGTGTACCTATATACGTATACCTGGACATGGGGTGGGAGGCTTTTACTGCAGTGCAAAGATGCAATATTAGAACAAAGTCTCTTGAAGTTACATTAAAAAGGAGCAATGGGGCAACAACCATACATGTCCTAAATGTAGATTTTAATCCATTCAATTCAAGTTAAATTTGATATTTTAGTTTGCAGTTTTCTTAATCGTGAAGTAGAGTCTGTCATCCACTTCCGGCGTTACGATGTTTTCATATCATGCACTGGCAGCAGCCATATTTGCACACATAAGTGATAGGCATGAAAATATTCAAAGGAAAGTGAAGGACAGTGTTCCTTGAACCTGTGCTGCTTATAGAGGAGACGGCCAAACAGTGGAAAAATGCAAAGATGGCTTTCAATACGTCCAACACGTTTCAGAGTCAGATCCGACACAGGCAGCTCACGGGTGGGGCAGGGGGCACAAGCAGCACACAGGGGAAAGCACATGTAGCATACGGAAGGGGGGGGGGGGGGGGGGGGGAGAGAGACAGTTTCTAGTAAAAGCAGTCTGGGACTCCTGAGTTGTGAGTCGCAATCTTCTGCGGTCCCAGGCACTGGCAAAGAATTACAAGATCACTCACTGGTAAGTAAAACAGAGCTGCCGCATTATGTACTCAGTGGTTATCCATCAGCGTAAGCTTTAATGATCAATAACCAGAGTTTCCATAATGTGGGAGCAAAGTGTGCGATCTTGGGCTCTTGAAGTTCCTGTGGGATCCTGGTCTGGATCTCACAACCTGGAAATCTGGATCAGACTTTTACAGCATAAGCAGGTCCTATAGAGTAACATTTTGCTCTCTCTAATGTTATGTAATAAAATCAGCTGTCAGCAGCTGCCCATTGTTTTCTTAAATAAGTGACATTACAGGCTGGTCATAGGTACTCTTTCAGGTAAGGTGAGCCAAGCCCATTGTTTTTTTTGGGAAGACTGAATAATAACTAACATGTATAGATGGACTCTCAACTTAATATGACGTTGGAGAAAAAAAGGACGAGAAATTTTTCGTTGTCCTAGATGACCTGCCACCAGAGGTCCCTGGCAGAGGGCATCTAAGCCTACATATTTTTAGTGCCCATACGTTAAATTTAAATGACAGAACTTCACAACAAATCTGCATATAGTGGCAACAACTAGATAGAAACAAACCAATGTCTACTGAAACATTGTTACTAAAAGGAAACTAGTGTCAACCTGTGCAAATAACTCCAGTCACCAGCATGAGACTTCATGAAGATGGGAGGTCACGATCTATATACTTGGCTGCTGGTAGAAAGTGTACAGAGTCCCATTATATGATATCCTTAATGTTACAGAACTGGAAACCATTAGACATTCTATTTGGCAACGCTCCCAGACTACTACTATTACTACTACTACAACCCATGAAGTTAGGAAATCAGCGGAATAACTTCCTATAGCACGTGGGAATCAATCCCAATCATTGTAAGAAGCCGAGCACATGGGGAAATTCAGGAAACAACACCAGCATTTCATATGGATCAAAGTCATTTATACATAGAAGATATTTTTTGGAAACTAACAATATGGCCCCACAGAGCCTTGATATCATCATAGTGTCTGTCTTGGATTATATGAAGAGGCAGAGGGATTTAAGGATTTGCACAAGCCCACAGATCTGTGGTTGGTTCTCCAAGATGTTTGGAACAACCTCCCCACCGAGTTCCTTCATGTGTACTTAGGAGAAATTATGCTTTGAAGCAAAGGGTGGTCATATCCAATATGTTACAGCTTTATTTTTTGCTCATTTCCTTTGCTTTTTGATTATTGATAATTGATATAAACTATTAAACACTTCTATTTTGAATGCATTCTTAATTTGTAAAATTCTTAGGCTGGTTTCACATTTGCGTTCTAGAACGCAGCCAAACGCATGTGCACTGCGTTCGTATGTTTAACATGGGAAGGCATGGAACCTGCGTTTGGTTGCGGTTGCCTTCGAATGCGCATAATTTGAGCACCCTCCGAACACAACATGTTGCATTTGTTGTGCGTTCGCGGGCGCTTGTTTTATAACCAAGCGTCCACAAGCACACAAAGAATGAATGGAAGTCAATAGATCCGCAGTGTCCTCCGCATGAGAGCGCAGGAGAATGCTGCGGATCACATTGAAATCTCTCCCGGCGGCCGCCGCTGATCTCCTGCCGGCGGCCACCGCCACCGAGGCCACTGATTGGGTGGCCGGGCACCATACTATGTGAACGCAAGTGGACAATCTCTGCTGCATTCACATCAATATGGCAGCGTTTGCATCTGTATGCCAAATGCTAGTGTGAAACTAGCCTTAGGCAGGTGTGCAAATATGTCTCACAGTCCTTTAGATATCTTAAGTTATTTCTTACCTGGCAAAGGTGAGGCCAATACCATTGTCAGAGAATCTGCAAAATAAGGATAAACATATAATGGTATCTCTAAGAAATGAGGAAATAAGCATTCCCACCTACAATGTTCAATATCATTTTTTCTATTGTACTCTTCAGTGGTTTTTGGCAGGGCTATTAATACTATTAATTGCATGGAAGGGGGAATATACATGGATGTCCCCTAAAAAAAAAAACAACGACATTTTTCCACTTTTCTGAGAAGTGAGCAAAAAACTTAGTGTGAGGGGCAGGGGGATTTACTGAAATTGGTGTTAAAAATTAGAAGCTATTTCAACACAAGAAATAGGAATAGTAAATAAATGAGTTGTTGGGTTATTTTCAACTCTTTATCATATGATTTCTTGAACAACAGTAATAAAAGAGGGGGACCCATTATATAGACAATCGCCAAACTAGGGACTTTCTTTAAGGGCGCAGGGGCAGGATTTTACATTTAGGACATTCTAACCTAACCACCGATACCTGACAAGGGATCTTGGCTTCATGGAGAAATTCTGTAGTCACTACCACTCTGTTTGCGCCTCTATAATTATACATACCCTGAATTACTGATAATGATGTCCCCTCCTCTGACCCAGGCACCGTGGTCATTATTTTTAAAAGAAACAAGGCTGTCTATAAGAGCAGCAACTCTTGGTTTTAAAGGATCGGCATCAACATGGGGTCGAAATCTGCAAAAGAGAGAGAAAGACAAAATTAATGGGCATTTCTTGATTTAAACTGAAGACTTAGTGTGACAATAACATGACCTAGGTTATCAAAATGATGACAGTATGAGGCGGTCAGGAAAAGTCAAGCACAGTTGGCGGGTTAGTACAGCTACCAAGTGATCAAAGAGATGGAGTGTCCTCTAATCCTCCTGGATTACACACTGTATGATAGTTTCTCCCAAATAAATTTACATCTATAGCGTGAAATATGTTCTTTTTAAAAAGGAGTCATCATTTAAAAGGGCAATTTTGTTTTCTTAAAAAAAAAAAAATAAACGCTGGAACGGTGCTTGAAGTACTGGAGTGGCGCTTTAACCCCTTCACGACCCTTGGCCCACCGTTTGGGCCATGAAAACAAGTTCATTCCCGACCTTTGGCCCAAACGGTGGGCCATGAAATGATCGCGCTCCTGCGGCGCGTGTGAGCGGGTTAACTCAGGTGTCACCGTTGCTACTGCAAGGTGACAACTTGAAGTTAACCCCTCAGGGGGTGGATTAACCCCCCCGTGCCCAGGGCCCCTCCGATCTGCGGTTTAAAAGTGAAACTGCAGATCGGAGAAATCAGAGCGATTCCCCCCTCCCAGATCTGATTGGAGCTCTCCAATCAGATCTGAAGGGGCGGATCGGCGGGTGCCCTCCCCCTACTCAGCCCCCCCCAGCTCCAGGAAGCATTAGGGGCCCCCCGTTGTCGTCTATCCGCCCCCCCGCCCCTCCGATTATCTTTATCTGTCGGCGGCTGCACCGGTTCTGCAGCCGCGGTCATCCCATCCTGCGCCCCCGCCCCCTCCCATCTCCAGGCCTCCCTGTGTCTTGTCCCCCTCCCTCCAGCCCCTTATGTCCGGCCTGCGCCCCCCCCCCCCCCCCGCGTCCCCGCCAATCACCCGTCCTCCTCCTTCTGTATACATCTGACCGGCGGGCTCATGCGCCCGCCGATCAGCCTGCAAAGGCTCCTCTCCCCCTTCTCATCTCCCCCCCCCCTTCCCCTGCTCACTCTCCCCCCCCCCCCTTCCCCTGTTCACTCTAACCCCCCCCCTGCAGCCCCGCTCACCTATTCCGATCGGCCTCCGTTGCAGCTGCGGTGTGGCCTCTCCTCCTCTCAGGGGCTCCTCCTCCTCATGGGTAAGTATGAATGAATGAATGAATGAATAGATGGATGGGTGAATGGATGGATGGATGTGTGCGTCCGTGGATGTGTGTGTGCGACCCTGGATGTGTGCGTGCATCCGTGGATGTGTGTTAGTGTGTCCGTGGATGTGTGCGTACGTGGATGCGTGCGTGGATGCGTGCGTGGATGTGCATATGTGGATGTGCGTGAATTCCAGCGTCCGTGGATGTGTGTGTGCGACCCTGGATGTGTGCGTGCGTCCGTGGATGTGTGTTAGTGTGTCCGTGGATGTGTGCGTACGTGGATGCGTGCGTGGATGTGCGTACGTGGATGCGTGCGTGGATGTGCATATGTGGATGTGCGTGAATTCCAGCGTCCGTGGATGTGTGTGTGCGACCCTGGATGTGTGCGTGCGTCCGTGGATGTGTGTTAGTGTGTCCGTGGATGTGTGCGTACGTGGATGCGTGCGTGGATGTGCATATGTGGATGTGCGTGAATTCCAGCGTCCGTGGATGTGTGTGTGCGACCCTGGATGTGTGCGTGCGTCCGTGGATGTGTGTTAGTGTGTCCGTGGATGTGTGCGTACGTGGATGCGTACGTGGATGTGTGCGTGGATGTGTGCGTGGATGTGCATATGTGGATGTGCGTGAATTCCAGCGTCCGTGGATGTGTGTGCGTCCGTGGATGTGTGCGTGAATTCCAGCGTCCATGGATGTGTGCGTGCGTCCATGGATGTGTGTGTGTGCGTCCATGGATGTGTGTGTGTGCGTCCATGGATGTGTGTGTGTGCGTCCATGGATGTGTGTGTGTGCGTCCATGGATGTGTGCGTGCGTGGATGTGGATGTGCATGAATTCCAGCGTGCGTGCATGTGTGCGCGCTTCCGTGGATGTGTGCATGTGTGAATGTCAGCGTGCGTGGATGTGTGCATGCGTCTGTGGATGTGTGTGCGCGTCGGTGGACGTGTGCGTGCGTGGATGTGTGTATGTGGATGTGGATGAATTCCAGCGTGCGTGCGTCCGTCCGTGGATGTGTGCATGTGTGAATGTCAGCGTCCGTGGATGTGTGCGTGCGTCTGTGGATGTGTGCGTGCGTGGATGATGGGTGCATAGGTGGATGGATGGGTGCAAAAAGGGATCAAGTGTCCTCTTGTTGTAGTCTCTGGGATCATAGTCATGGTGCATTGTATGACAGATCATTGTCATACAGTGCACCATAACTCTGACCCTAGAGGCTGTAGGAAGAGGACACTTGATCCCTTGCTGCAGTCTCTGTGGATTGAGCAGAGGCGATCGAGCATCGTGGGACCTTCGTTGTGGACTACGTCGGATCTTTATAATAAAGATGGAGTCCGAATTTTGTTTGTGTTTTTTTTTTCAAATAAAAAGATTTTTCTCTGTGTGTATTTTCTGACTATTTACCAGAGATTCCTAATGGCGGGTCTAACATTGGCCCTATATTATGAATCTCGGGCTTAGTGCCAGCTGCCAATAAAAAGCTGGCATTAACCCCTTTATTACCCAGTTTGCCACCGGCACCAGGGCGACTGGAAGAGTCTGGGTACAGCGCCAGAAAACGGCGCTTCAATGAATGCGCCATTTTCTGGGGTGGCTGCGGGCTGCAATTCGCAGCATGGGGGGCCCAGAACGCTTGGGCCTCTCCATGCTGCGGATTCCAGCCCCCAGCTGCCTAGTTGTACCTGGCTGGACCAAAAATATGGCGGAGCCCCATGCCATTTTTTTTTCTAGAATTAGTCCTAGAAAAAAAAAAAAAAAAGGCTTCGCTGTATTATTTGGTTGCCAGCCAGGTATAACAAGGCAGCTGGGGGTTGCTGGCAGTCCGTAGCTGCTAAGTTGTACCTGGCTGGACCAAAAATATGGCGGAGCCCCACCCCATTTTTTTTCCTAGAATCAGTACTAGAAAAAGAAAAAAAACTGCTTCGCTGTATTTTTGGTTGCCAGCGAGGTACGACAAGGTAGCTGGGAGTTGCTGGCAGTCCGTAGCTGCCAAGTTGTACCTGGCTGGCCAAAAATATGGCGAAGCCCCATATCATTTTTTTTATTACTTCTACCAATAAAATGACAAGGAGCTTTGCCATATTTTTGGTTGCCAGCCAGGTACAACTTGGCAGTTGGGGGCTGCAATCCTCATCGTGGAGAGACGCAAATGTTGTGGCCCCCCAGGCTGCAAATTGCAACTCACAGCCACCACAGAAAATAGCACATTAGAGGTGCCATTTTCTGGTGCTGTACCCCAACTCTTCCAGTTGCCCTTGTGCTGGTGGCACACAGGAGCACTCCATACGCGACATGGTGTCCGCTAACAAGTTGAATGGAAAATTAGCTCCAATTATTAGCGGGCACCATGTTGCGTATGGAAAGCCCCTGTGTGCCTAAACATTGAAGCTCCCTCACAAGTGACCCCATTTTGGAAACTAGACCCCCCAAGGAACGTATCTAGATGAATAGTGAGCACTTTGAACCCCCAAGTGCTATACAAATTGATCCATAAAAATAAAAAAAACTTTTTTTTCCACAAAAAAAAATATTTTTTCATTTTTACGGAACAATTTGTGAAGCACCTGGGGTTGAAAGTGCTCACTATGCATCTATATACATTCCTTGGGGGGTCTAGTTTCCAAAATGGGGTCACTTGTGGGGAGTTCTAATGTTTAGTCACACAGCGGCTCTCCATACGCAACATGGTGTCCGCTAACAATTCCAATTGTTAGCGGACACCATGTCGCATGTGGAGAGCCCCTGTGTGCCTAAACATTGGAGCTCCCCCACAAGTGACCCCATTTTGGAAGCTAGACCCTCCAAGGAATGTATATAGATGCATAGTGAGCACTTTCAACCCCCAGGTGCTTCACAAATTGATCCGTAAATATGAAAAAGTACTTTTTTTCCGCAAATTTTTATTTTTTTTCATTAATTTGTGAAACACCTGAGGGTTCAATATGCTCACTACCCATCTAGATAAGTTCCCTGGGGGGTCTAGTTTCCAAAATGGGGTCACTTGTGGGGGAGCACCAATGTTTAGGCACACAGGGGCTCACCAAATGCAACATGGTGTCAGCTAACAATTTGAGCTGATTTCCATTCAAATTGTTAGCGGACACCATGTCACGTTTGGAGAGCCCCTGTGTGCCTAAACATTGGAGCTCCCCCACAAGTGACCCCATTTTGGAAACTAGACCCCGAAAGGAACGTATCTAGGTGCATAGTGAGCACTTTCAACCCCCAGGTGGGTCACAAATTGATCCGTAATAATGAAAAAAGAAAATTTTTGTGCAAAAAAAAAGTGCTTTTTCATTTTTACAGATCAATTTGTGAAGCACCTGGGGGTTGAAAGTGCTCACTATGCATCTAGATATGTTCCTTTGGGGGTCTAGTTTCCAAAATGGGGTCACTTGTGGGGGAGCTCCTATGTGGAGACGCACAGGGGTTCTCCAAACGCAACATGGTGTCCGCTAACAATTTGAGCTCATTTTGCATTCAAATTGTTAGTGGACACCATGTAGAGTTTGGAGGGCCCCTGTGTGCCTAAACATTGGAGCTCCTCCACAAGTGACCCCATTTTGGAAACTAGACCCCCCAGGGAACATATCTAGATGGGTAGTGAGCATATTGAACCCTCAGGTGCTTTACAAATTGATCTGTGAAAATGAAATAGTACTTTTTTTTTTTCACAAAAATTTTCTTTTAGCCTAAATTTTTTTGTTTTCACATGGCTACAGCATAAAATTCATCCTAAAATTTGTTGGGCAATTTCTCCTGAGTACACCGATACCTCATATGTGGTCATAAACCACTGTTTGGGCGCACGGCAGGGCTCAGAAGGGAAGGAGCGCCATTTCACTTTTTGAATGTAAAATTAGCTAAAAAATTCAAATTGCGCTCCTTCACTTCTGAGCCCTGCCGTGCGCCCAAACAGTGGTTTATGACCACATATGAGGTATCGATATACTCGGGAGAATTTTTACAACACATTTTAAGATTCATTTTATCCTGTTGCCCATGTGAAAATGAAAGAATTGAGGCTAAAAGAACATTTTTGATAAAAAAATTAAAATATCCATTTTTTGTTTCCCCTTTGCCTTAGTTCCTGTGAAGCACCTGAAGGGTTAATAATCTTTTTGAATGTAGTTTTGAGTAGCTTGAGGGGTGCAGTTTTTGGAATGGTGTCACTTTTGGGTGTTTTCCGTCATGTACACCCCTCAAAAGGACTTCAAATGTGATGTGGTCACTAAAAAAAATGGTTTTGTAAATTCTGGTTGAAAAATGAAATATTGCTGATGAACTTTGAACCCTTATAACGTCCTACCAAAATTTTTTTTTTTTTCCAAAATTGTGCCGATGTGAAGTAGACATGTGGGAAATATTATTTAATAACTTTTTTCTGTCACATATCTCTCTTGTTTATCAGAAAAAAAAATTAATAATGTGAAAATTGCAAAATTTTCAAAATTTTTGCCATATTTTTTATTTTTTCACAAATAAACGCAAAAATTATCGACTTAAATTTAATACTAGCATGAAGCCCAATATGTCACGAAAAAACAATCTCAGAATTGCTTGGATCGGTTGAAGGGTTCCCGAGTTATAACCTCATAAAGGGACACTGGTCAGAATTGCAAAAAAGGCCAAGGTCTTTAGGGTCAAAGTAGGCTGGGCCCTGAAGGGGTTAAATTTAAGCCCCCCTCTCCCCAGTTCCCAGTTTTATACCCTGTCTGGCATTTTCAGCATCGCTCCAGTCCTTGTGCGCTTTACGTCTGACTGGCCGAAGTCAGTAGTTATGTCACAAGCTCCCAATGCATCTCTATGAAAGCCAGAACAAGGACAGATCGAGAAATATGTCGATTTGTGACCTCCGGCGCGCTCCATGCAATACTGGAGCAATCGGACAGGTCATAAATCACAGCAGCCTGACCGGAGTACTCTGAAAAAGGATGAAGAAACAAGGGGGCCAGTGACATACATTTATAGAACCACTTCAGCACTTAAAAAAAAAATAAAAAATGTGCTCAAGTGATTAAAAACTTAGCACAGTCTGGCGTTTACAAGCCCTTGAATTCTTTGCACTTTTAGTTTTTATAGGATCTATGGGTCATAAATCAGCAGAGAGGAGCTCCGAAAAAGACAGTTAAGAGTTACACCCCGGTCAGAACGAGCTCACTGACTTGTTTCACAGGTAAGTCCTTCTGCATCCAGCTAAACACAGTGCATTAGACAGGCTATAACAGGCAAACCCTTTCCTAAAACATGTTATCCCCATTCAGAAAAATGTGTTTCAGTTACACTCTTTGAGTCTCCACTGCTGTAGTTAATTAGCAGCAGTGCTGAGCTCAGATGCACACCTTACTGTAGCCAATCACTGAGCTGACATACCTCTGCCCATGTAGACAGCACGAGGTGCTGAGAGCTGCTGACCTCTGTGATTGGCAGAAGCAACGTGTACAGCCAACTAATAGAGACTGAGCTAGTAATTGAAACTCAGCACTGGACCCCGGGGAGGAGGAGGAGGACAAGCACCGGACCCCGGGGAGGAGGAGGAGGACAAGCACAGGACCCGGGGAGGAGGAGGAGGAGGAGGACAAGCACAGGACCCCGGGCAGGAGGAGGAGGAGGACGACAAGCACAGGACCCCGGGGAGGAGGAGGAGGAGGAGGAGGAGGAGGAGGAGGAGAAGGACAAGCACAGGACCCCGGGGAGGAGGAGGAGGACAAGCACAGGACCCCGGGGAGGAGGAGGAGGACAAGCACAGGACCCCGGGGAGGAGGAGGAGGACAAGCACAGGACCCCGGGGAGGAGGAGGAGGACAAGCACAGGACCCCGGGGAGGAGGAGGAGGACAAGCACAGGACCCCGGGGAAGAGGAGGAGGACAAGCACAGGACCCTGGGGAAGAGGAGGAGGACAAGCACAGGACCCCGGGGAGGAGGAGGACAAGCACAGGACCCCGGGGAGGAGGAGGACAAGCACAGGACCCCGGGGAGGGGAGGAGGAGGGCGACAAGTACAGGACCCCGGGAGGAGGAGGATCAGTACAGGACCCCGGGAGGAGGAGGACCAGTACAGGATCTCGGGAGGAGGAGGACCAGTACAGGACCCCGGGAGGAGGAGGACCAGTACAGGACCCCGGGAGGAGGAGGACAAGCACAGGACCCCGGGGAGGGGAGGAGGAGGGCGACAAGTACAGGACCCCGGGAGGAGGAGGATCAGTACAGGACCCCGGGAGGAGGAGGACCAGTACAGGATCTCGGGAGGAGGAGGACCAGTACAGGACCCCGGGAGGAGGAGGACCAGTACAGGACCCCGGGAGGAGGAGGACCAGTACAGGACCCCGGGAGGAGGAGGAACAGTACAGGACCCTGGGAGGAGAACACGTATAGGATCCCTGAAGGAGGGAAAGTAGAGGAACCCTAAAAGAGGGCAAGTACAGCAATTAGTTTGCATCAAACTATATATCAATAAAGATGTTCTGGAAGGGGGCAAATCCCTTTAACCCCTTCAGGACCCAGCCTATTTTGACCCTAAAGACCTTGGCCTTTTTTGCAATTCTGACCAGTGTCCCTTTATGAGGTTATAACTCGGGAACGCTTCAACCGATCCTAGCGATTCTGAGATTGTTTTTTCGTGACATATTGGGCTTCATGCTAGTATTAAATTTAAGTCAATAATTTTTGCGTTTATTTGTGAAAAAATTAAAAATATGGCAAAAAGTTTGAAAATTTCACAATTTTCACATTTTTTATTTTTTTTTCTGATAAACAAGAAAGATATGTGACAGAAAAAAGTTATTCAATAATATTTCCCACATGTCTACTTCACATCAGCACAATTTTGGGAAAAAAAAAAATTTTTGTTAGGACGTTATAAGGGTTCAAAGTTCATGAGCAATTTTTCATTTTTCAACCAAAATTTACAAAACCATTTTTTTTAGTGACCACATCACATTTGAAGTCCTTTTGAGGGGTGTACATGACAGAAAACACCCAAAAGTGACACCATTCCAAAAACTACACCCCTCAAGCTACTCAAAACTACATTCAAGAAGATTATTAACCCTTCAGGTGCTTCACAGGAACTAAAGCAAAGTGGAAACAAAAAATGGATATTTTAATTTTTTTATCAAAAATGTTCTTTTAGCCTCAATTCTTTCATTTTCACATGGGCAACAAGATAAAATGGATCTTAAAATGTGTTGTGCAAATTCTCCCGAGTACATCGATACCTCATATGTGGTCATAAACCACTGTTAGGGCGCACGGCAGGGCTCAGAATGGAAGGAGCACAATTTGAATTTTGGAGCTAATTTTACATTCAAAAAGTGAAATTGCGCTCCTTCCCTTCTGACCCCTGCCGTGCGCCCAAACAGTGGTTTATGACCACATATGAGGTATCGGTGTACTCAGGAGAAATTGCCCAACAAATTTTAGGATGAATTTTATGCTGTTGCCATGTGAAAACGAAAAAATTTAGGCTAAAAGAAAATTTTTGTGAAAAAAAAAGTACTATTTCATTTTCACAGATCAATTTGTAAAGCACCTGGGGGTTCAATATGTTCACTACCCATCTAAATATGTTCCCTGGGGGGTCTAGTTTCCAAAATGGGGTCACTTGTGGGGGAGCTCCAATGTTTAGGCACACAGGGGCTCTCCAAACGCGACATGGTGTCCGCTAACAATTTGAATAAAAATCAGCTCAAATTGTTAGCTGTAACCATGTTGTGTTTAGTGAGCCCCTGTGTGCCTAAACATTGGGGCTCCCCCACAAGTGACCCCATTTTGGAAACTAGACCCCCCAAGGAACGTATCTAGATGCATAGTTAGCACTTTGAACCCCAAGGTGCTTCACAAATTCATCCATAAAAATGAAAAAGCACTTTTTTTTCCACAAACATTTTCTTTTTTCATTATTATGGATCAATTTGTGAAGCACCTGGGGGTTCAATATGCTCACAACCCATCTAGATATGTTCCTTTGGGGGTCTAGTTTCCAAAATGGGGTCACTTGTGGGGGAGCTCCAATGTGGAGACGCACAGGGGCTCTCCAAATGCGACATGGTATCCGCTAACAATTTGAATGCAAAACGAGCTCAAATTGTTAGCGTACACCATGCTGCGTTTGGAGAGCCCCTGTGCGTCTCCACATAGGAGCTCCTCCACAAGTGACCCCATTTTGGAAACTAGACCCCAAAGGAACATATCTAGATGCATAGTGAGCACTTTCAATCCCCAGGTGCTTCACATATTAATCTGTAAAAATGAAAAAGTACTTTTTTTCCGCAAAAATCTTTTTTTTTCATTAATTTGTGAAGCACCTGGGGGTTCAATATGCTCACTACCCATCTAGATATGTTCCCTGGGGGGTCTAGTTTCCAAAATAGGGTCACTTGTGGGGGAGCTCCAATGTGGAGACGCACAGGGGCTCTCCAAACGCGACATGGTGTCCGCTAACAATTTGAGCTGATTTTCCATTCAAATTGTTAGCGGACACCATGTCACGTTTGGAGAGCCCCTGTGTGCCTAAACATTGAAGCTCCCCCACAAGTGACCCCATTTTGGAAACTAGAGCCCCCAGGGAACTTATCTAGATGGGTGGTGAGCATTTTGAACCCCCAGGTGCTTCACAAATTCATCCGTAAAAATGAAAAAGTACTTTTATTTCCACAAAAAGTTTCTTTTTTCATTTTTACAGATTAATTTGTGAAGCACTGGGGCGTTCAAAATGCTCACCACCCATCTAGATAAGTTCCCTGGGGGGTCTAGTTTCCAAAATGGGGTCACTTGTAGGGGAGCTCCAATGTTTAGGCACACAGGGGCTCTCCAAACGTGACATGGTGTCCGCTAACAATTTGAGTTGATTTTCCATTCAAATTGTTAGCGGACACCATGTCACGTTTAGAGAGCCCTTGTGTGCCTAAACATTGGAGCTCCCCCACAAGTGACCTCATTTTGGAATCTAGACCCCCCTAGGAACTTATTTAGATGCATAGTGAGCACTTTGAACCCCCAGGTGCTTCACAAATTGATCCGTAAAAATGAAAAAATACTTTTTTTGCGGAAAAAAAAAAGTACTTTTTTATTTTTATGGATCAATTTGTGAACTACTAGGGGGTTCAAGTGCTCACTATGCATCTAGATACGTTCCTTGGGGGGTGTAGTTTCCAAAATGGGGTCACTTGTGGGGGAGCTCCAATGTTTAGGCACACAGGGGCTCTCCATACGCGACATGGTGTCCGCTAACAATTGGAATTGTTAGCGAACTCCATGTCGCATATGGAGAACCCCTGTGTGCCACTAGCATTGCCATCAGCACAAGGGCAACTGGAAGAGTTGGGGTACAGCACCAGAAAATGGCACCTCTAATGTGCTATTTTCTGTGGTGGCTGTGGGTTGCAATTTGCAGCGTGGGGGGCCACAACATTTGGGTCTCTCCACGATGAGGATTGCAGCCCCCCAACTGCCAAGTTGTACCTGGCTGGCATCCAAAAATAAGGCAAAGCTCCTTGTCATTTTATTGGTAGAAGGAAAAAAATGGCCTGGGGCTCCGCCATATTTTTGGTCCAGCCAGGTACAACTTGGCAGCTACGGACTGCCACCAGCCCCCAGCTGCCTCGTCATACCTGGCTGGAACCAAAAATAAAGCGAAGCCTATTTTTTTTTTATTTCTAGAATTATTTCTAGAAAAAAAATGACATAGGGCTCCGCCATATTTTTGGTCCAGCCAGGTACAACTAGGCAGCTGGTGGCTGGAATCCTCAGCATAGTGAGGCCCAAGCGTTCTGGGCCCTCCATGCTGTGAATTGCAGCCCGCAGCCGCCCCAGAAAATGGCGCATTCATTGAAGCGCCATTTTCTGGCGCTGTACCCATGCTCTTCCAGTTGCCCTGGTGCCGGTGGCTAACTGGGTAATAAAGGGGTTAATGCCAGCTTTTTATTGGCAGCTGTCACTAAGCCCGAGATTCATAATATAGGGCCAATGTTAGACCCGCCATTAGGAATCTCTGGTAAATAGTCAGAAAATACACACAGAGAAAAATCTTTTTATTTGAAAAAAAACACAAACAAAATTCGGACTCCATCTTTATTATAAAGATCCGACGTAGTCCACAACGAAGGTCCCACGACGCTCGATCACCTCTGCTACATCCAGAGACTGCAGCAAGGGATCAAGTGTCCTCTTGTTGTAGTTTCTGGGGTCAGAGTCATGGTGCACGGTACGGCAGATCATTGCCATACAGTGCACCATGACTGACCCCAGTGACTACAAGAGGACACTTGATCCTTTGTTGTAGTCTCTGGGGTCACAATCATGAAAGACTGTATGGCAATTATCTGCCGTACCATGCTTCATGACTGTGACCCCAGAGACTACAACAAGGGATCAAGTGTCCTCTTGTTGTAGTCTCTGGGGTCAGAGTCATGGTGCACGTTACGGCAGATCATTGCCATACAGTGCACCATGACTGACCCCAGTGAATACAACAAGAGAACACTTGATCCCTTGTTGTAGTCTCTGGGGTCACAGTCATGAAGTACTGTATGGCAATTATCTGCCGTACCGTGCAACCTGACTCTGACCCCAGAGACTACAACAAGAGGACACTTGATCCTTTGTTATAGTCACTGGGGTCAGTCATGGTGCACTGTATGGCAATTATCTGCCGTACCATGCTTCATGACTTATAGGAGCTGGTACACTGCCAGGGGGATGACAGGTCATGAACTTAGTGAGGTCATGACAGGTCACGATCCTTGGGTCACACAGGGTCAATTGTGATCCCATGGTGGGATCACAATTGACCCCTGTGTGAACCATGGATCATGACATGCCATGACCTCTGTAAGGTCATAACCTGTCATATCCCTGGCAGACAGAGCAGTTTCTGCTCTGTCTGCGCCTGCGCCTGTCAGAAGGAAGAAGAGGCGCAGGAAGCAGCGATCGTCCCAGCGGTAAGTATGCAGGGATGACCGCGGGGATGACCGGGAGGAGGGGGGACCCGGGGGATGGATCATCTCCCTCCCATCTGAGCTGTCAGATGGGAGGGAGATGAGGAAAAGGACGGAGGCGGCGGCGGCGGCAGCAACTGCAGCGGGGGCAGGAGAAGGAGCAGCGATCACCGGAGATCTGCTGTAATCTCCAAGGATCACCGCCGAGCAGGGGAGGGTAAGCGGAGGCAGGGAGAGATAATGGGGGGGTCAGGGGAGCCAGAGGAGGACAGGGGGAAGGCATTATTTGGCGGCGGGGACGGCAGGCGCAGGAGCGGCGGGTGCAGGAGCGGCGGCTGCGGTGATTACCGGAGATCGGCAGTAATCTCCGGTAATCACCGCTGGCCAGGGGGCAGGGGAGAGTGAGGGAATGGCCAGGAGGGAGAACGGAGGGGCTGGGGATCCGGCAGAAGGACAGGGGAAGAGGCGGGGAGCAGACGGAGGCAGAATTTCTATTACAGCCGCGGTAATTGGCGGTTTCAGTTTTAAACCGCCAATCACCACGTCTGTAGCCTCAGGGGGGCAAAGCCACCCCCCCTGGGGTGTAGCACAAGTCCCCAGCTACCTGCAGCTCAACTGAGAGGTCAGTGACACCTCTCACTAGAGCTGCAGGAGAGCGATTAACCCAGGACGCAGCATATGCGTCCAGGGTCGGGAACGAACTTGTTTTGAGGACGCATATGCTGCGTCCTGGGTCGGGAAGGGGTTAATAAAATCTGGGGCTAAAAATTATTTTTCAATTTATGCATTAGAAATCCCCAAAGAAGGACAACTCTAAGCAAAGAACAATCTCTGAAGCAACTAATATTGTGTTTTAATTCCCTTATGGAAAGCAGGGCTATTGACATTGGGGAGGAATTTAAATATTTTAGTTCACATCGAATTGCTTAGGTTCACTGTCGATTTGTAGGTAAGCATGGTTTGAAGGCAAACGTGTAAATTTAAAATTTGACAGTCCAAGTTTTCTAAAAATTGTAATAAATATATTATGCAGAGGACATAACTTTGGGGCTCTCACGTATTGTAGGTTATCTTTCCTCACAGATTGCATAGGTCTCCTGTTCTTCCACTGATGGAGCAGCATGTGACCACAGTGGTCCTCCACCATTTGAAGCTCCGCTTTTCTACTGGATGAGGCAGATAGACAGGCCTGGTCATATGCTCCATCAGTGGCCATTTAACAAACCTTAAAGCCAGAGGAGCGTATTTTGCGAATCCATGAGGTTGTCTTGTCATGGAAGTTTGGCTCCCAAAACTTAATCAAAAAGTCCACTAAAAGTCTTAAAATGAGTAAGGCTAGGGTCAGACTTGCGTCTGCCCCTGAGCCTGCAGGATCCGGCAGAAACTTAGTTTCTGCCCAAAGTAGTGCATAGTGTTACCAGCAGGTCTATTGATATGGCTACCGGACACTTACCGCAGCCTCTGGCTCCACAGAGATCTCCAGTATATGAACTTTTGCAGAACGCACAGGAAAACGCTGCAAACCGCATTTACTGTGCGCTCTGCAAAAGCGCATATCCTGTGGAGCCGGCAGCTGCGGTAAGCATCCGGTTGCCATAAAGATCAATAGACAGGCGGCGCATAGCATTAACTGCTGGGAACGCTATGCGCTACTCCGGCCAGAAACTAAATTTCTGCCGAATCCTGCAGGCTGATCCTAGCCTAACTGTAGTAAATCTAGCAATACTACTGCATCTTTGTGCTCTTTAGCGTGTATACTGCAGTCACAGCGGATTTTAGCACCCAAGTGATTTCACTTTGCCAGAGGAGACCAACTACTACTGTCTCTTGCAGTCATGGTTGGCTCACGGAGGATTGCCTGACAAGTTACTTTGCATTAAAGCTACAGATCTGACCATATCCTGGACAGTGCAAGCCTTCAGCCGCCCTTTTTACTTTACTGATAACAAGCAAAGATACTGAAAATAGTTGGAGAGAAAAAAAAAAAAGTTCCAGAAGGTTTCGTTACACAATGAACAGTTATGTAAAAACCCTTTTGAGTTTCTTCCTTGAATAGCAGTCAGGAATAGATTGTGTTATAGTCACAGACGGCCACATATAGGCTACTCTACACAGCTGTCAGAAAAATAAAGCTCTGTATAAACGTAAAACTTCATCACACGCCAGGATGGGAGTGCACGGTGAAGAAACAGAACTGATGACTACACTTGTCAGCATGAACATAGGGCGGAAAGATCAGGAAGACAAACTTTGCCAAAGGCTACCGAGTGCTAGGAAAAGGCTCCCAGAAGAAATGAAAAATGCCCATGATAAACATGCCACCACCCTGAGAACTGCGGCATGGAAACACTTTGAAGTAGGAACCATATAAAATGAGAGTAAAATACATTCACACTGCTGGAATGTAAACTACTTGAGTGCGTAAATGGAGCTGGATCTTCCCATTGATTATGCAGCACAATAGATGAGGGACACATTCATCCACAAGACCATCTACTGTATAATCAGATCCTAAAGAACACAGAGGACGCATGCATTCCTACACATCGGCTCATTGAAGGGACCTCATCATGTATGCCCGGAGATCAAAGAGTAGCCAAGCTTTTCTATACAGGGCCATCTACTGTAGAACCAGATCCTAAAGAACACAGAGGATGCATGCGTTTCTACACGTCAGCTCATTGACGGGACCTCATCATGTATGCTCAGAGATCAAAGAGCAGCCAAGCTTTTCTATACAGGGCCGTCTAATGTATAACCACATCCTAAAGAACACAGAGGAAGACACGCTTCCTACACATCAACTCATTGACGGGACCTCATCATGTATGCCCAGAGATCAAAGAGCAGCCGAGCTTCTCCACACAGGGCCAAGAACATGAATGTATAATATTCCAAAAATCTGTTTAGTCTTTGTGGTATGGTATTGGAACTGAAAAGCATTTTATTCTGCAGTGCACATTCCTTCCTAGCCTGGTTTTACCATTACAACTTAGACCAGAAACAATAATGAAGCGTGTAAAGCATGGAATGGAGATAAACTGGGTGCAAATAAGAAAAGACTAATATTTTTCATCAAAAATGTGAAAACCATATGCTGAGATACATTGACAGAGATGTTGACAATGTGTCTAATGTTTTAGGTCATATCTTAGGCTGCCATAATGATCAAGCGGGAATCCCATATCATTGATTACACAAATAATCATTTATGTATTAGATTATTAGATGGCGTCAGCAGAGTACGATTACTGTGGGCACCAGCCAGGGCACTGAATAAAACGTAATTATAGACACCCGTCCACCAGGTGGAGGGAGATCCATTAAGTGCTTAAATTAACGATTTTTGATAACTACATTTTGTATTCCTTTCAGATGCCTCTGTCATACACTCCCATTAAATAATCTATATGGATTTAGATGGTAAGTGCTTAAAGCCTAACCGTCATTTTAATTTTTATTTTATAAATCAACTAGCTGTAGTACCCAGCTACGCCCGGGTTAATAAATAACTTATGTTAGCTATAACAAAATAGAATTTGAATATGTCATATTAATGACCTGTAAGAAAATAGAAGCTGAGCTGTGATTGATTGCTATAGGCAGCCTGATAAATCTCCAGCCAATAGTAAACCCTCCCCCCTGGCCGGACAGTATATGTTACCTCACACATACACATAATAGACAGCTCATATGACTGACATCTGCCTCAATTCCCTATATGGCACATGTGTTGCACATTGGCTGTTAGTAATCAGATGTTCATGTTTGGAAATTAAAGATAGCACACGTATGAGGCGAGTTGTGTGAGGTGATTTGTGCACATCTGTGTCTGTCTGTGTGGTGTGTGTGTCCCTGGGGTGTGTGTATGTGTGTGTCCCTGGGGGGGGGGGGGTGTCTGTGTGGTGTGTGTCTCTTTGTGGTGCGTGTGTGTGTGTGTGTGTGTGTGTGTCTGTCCCTGTGGGGTGAGTGCATGTGTCCCTATAGGGTGTGTGTGTGTGTGTCCCTGTGGGGGGGGGGGGGGAGGGTCTGTGTGGTGTGTGTGTGTCTCTTTGTGGTGCATGTGTGTGTCCCTGTGGGGTGAGTGCACGAGTCCCTACAGGGTGGCTATGTGTGTGTCCCTGTGGGGAAGGGGGTGGGAAAACGCCTGTGTGGTGTGTGTGTCTGTGTTGTGTGTGTCTCTTTGTGGTGTGTGTGTGTCTGTGGGGTGAGTGCATGTGTCGCTATAGGGTGTGCGTGTGTCCCCTTGGGGGGTGTGTGTGTCTCTGTTTTGTGTGTGTCTCTTTGTGGTGTGTGTGTGTTTGTTCGGGTGCGTGGTGAGTATCCAATGTTGGGGCTGCACCTTAGAGACTATACACTTGCTGTTACTCTTTGTGTGCGTGTGGTGTGTATACATGTCCCCGTGCGTGGTGAATATCTCATGTTGGGGCCCCACCTTAGTGACTATATGCTAGTATGTGCTGTTAGTAGTGATGAGCGAGCACTAAAATGCTCGGGTGCTCGGTGCTCTGGCCGAGCATCTCAAGATACTCTTGTACTCGGCCAGAGCACCGAGCCCAATGTAAGTCAATGAGTGACAGGCTCCGCCCACAGACTTCCGGTTATAAAACGAGTAATTCCGGAAAAGGGCGGGAGGGTGGGCTTTTTCAAATCGCCGCAGCATAGAACACCTTGCTGTGGCCCCCAGATGGATCCTATCAATTAATCTGCTCCCTGTATGGTGCCAGCTCACTGTGTGCACTGAAGGAAGCAGTGTATGTGTCTCAGATCGCTATTTATTACCGAGCGGTCCGAGCATCTCGGCAGTACTCGGTGCTCGCCGAGCACCCCGAGTACCGAGATACTCGTGCGAGTACCGAGTAGCGCCGAGCATACTCGCTCATCACTAGCTGTTAGTCTTTGGCGCCATCATTAAGCCCCTCTCATTCACAACTGTCAACTGGTAACTGTCACTTTTTCCCCATTATGTAGATAGGGGCAAAATTGTTTGGTGAATTGGAGTGCGCGGGGTTAAAATTTCGCCTCACAACATAGCCTATGATGCTCCCGGGGTCCAGACGTGTGACTGTGCAAAATTTTGTGGCTATAGCTGACAGCTGTCGATTTTCCTCCAACACTTTTCCATTCACTTTTTCCCCCATTATGTAAATAGGGGCAAAATTGTTTGGTGAATTGGAGTGCGAGGGGTTAAAATTTCGCCTCACAACATAGCCTATGACGCTCTCGGGGTCCAGACGTGTGACTGTGCAAAATTTTGTGGCTGTAGTTGCGACGGTGTAGATGCCAATCCCGGATACACACACACACATACACACATATATACATACATACATACATTCAGCTTTATATATTAGATAGTAGGCATGAGTAACTTTGTAATATTTCTCATTAGACAATATTGCTTCTTTCTTTGCCAGAATTGATAAGTCATTATCAAAATTCTCAATTCGGAGGTAAAATCTGTATTCAGTGAAGACTTTCCCATTACTGAGGTAGGATATGGCAGCCGTAACTGAGGAAATTCTATGTAGATAGATGAGTGAGGAGAGGAGGAGTTCTGTCTCTAGCTCCTCCCTCCTCCTGAGGTAAAATCTGTAGTCAGTGAAGACTTTCCCATTACTGAGATCACTGTAGTTGTTGGACTATAATACGCACCCAGGTGACGAGGAGGAAATAGGGGACAATAAAAATTGAAAAATGTGGTCATAACACACTGTTATGGGGGAAAGGTAATCTGATGCTGACAGTTATGGGGGTGATTTCTCCAAATTCTGTATTAATGTCCCCATCTTGGGCCCCTTGCAGGTATACAGTATATGTCCTCCATCCTGGTGTATTATAGCCAATCCTGGCATATGGCCCATATCCGGGTGTGTGGGAGCCATAACCTTGAATATGGCTCATATTCTGGTATAGGATCCCCCATCCTGGTATATGTACCCCATGATCCTGGTATGTGCCGATCTCCTGGTATATGATCCCCTATCCTGGTGCACGTGTGCCCATACCCTGGCATATGGGCCCCAATTACATTGCACAGTTAAAAAAACAAACAAAAAAAAAAAACACAATTATATACTCACTTGCATTGTTCTCCTGCAGCACAACAACACCCTCCTTTCTTCTTATGCAACTGATAATCAGCGAATGAGTCCAAAGCAATAACATCATTATCATACGCCGTGCTTCAAACACCACATCAGCTGCTGGCACAAGAAAACAGGAGGGTGCGGTGATGCTGCGGGGGAACGATGGGAGGGGAGTATAATCTTTCATCTGGGATATTCACTGCTCCCATGCCGATGATTTTATGTATGGGAAGCAGTGAATATCCTCACACCCGATCGCCCGCTGCAGCACCGGTGGGTGATCACAAGTGCCAGCTGTTTAAGTTAATTTAATATTCACCTCTCTCCCTGCCCATCAGTAGCCTTGTTCCAGCCTCTGATGACCCCCTTCAGAGACACTACCACCACAGCACAGGCAGTTGCCGTACATCCAGACTAGAAGATGCACCCTCACTTTATAAAGATCCAATATCTAATCATCTATTCAATAAGAAAGATTTTACACCTTGGTCTCTTTTTACTTCTTGAAGTTTTCTATGAGGCGATAGTTATATATCATACAAGAGAACCATAGTAAGAAGCTAAAACGTGAAATTACCTGGCATTATTATCCAAACACAGATATTCCCTTGGGTCTTCAGCACTTGCATTTGTAGTTTTCACACCTTTATCAATAAACAGACCCGCCTAAAAAATAAAAAAAAATTAAAAATCAAGGCCCTTCGTTCCATGAATTGGCTCTAGTACATATGTGTTTCCATATATTTTCCATACATCACAACAGTTATTCAGGAGATGGTCTTTCGCCGATACAATATTGAAGGTGTTTGATCCTTCGACATTGGTGACCTCACTGCTAATAATGGCCGGGTACATATTGCTCACCACCAACAGAGGTGCTCCCTAGAAAATGTTTAGGGAAGCACACAGGACACAAAGCTTAATACATTTTCACTTTAACCCATCAATTAGGAGAAGACATATTGGTTGGTCCAGGGACATTTAGACCTTAATGTTCTATATTGCTGCAACACCAATATCCATGAGAAGACACCCTGAGAAATCCCAATTTTTTGCAAGCAAAAACCCCAGTGGGTAAAGTATATTTTTTGGGCCACCTGGTTCACCATGAGATGGTAGTTACCTTGAAGTTAGAGTGGACTCTGTTATTGTAGAATATACCAAGAGGCGTGAGCTCCGATTTGGTATCTGGATAGAGCCCGTGGGATTCTCCAGTTGAAGACTTGTGAAACACATACCAGATCCCTGCATCCTGAAAATTAGTAAAATACATGTAAAATCAATCACTACAGACTAATATGGCAACCACTAATATATCTGCCCAAACCTTCACTGATCAGGACAAACTGCTCCTACAGCAGATTTTACAGTGAGGTGTCACATGAGCCGTGTCCTCTCCATTATTATTAGCAGTCGGGCTGATTTGTTCTGTACATCTACGACATCCATCAGTCGTTATTTAAATCTTATGGCAATTACAGAGCTGAGAATTTAGATTAGAAATCTAACATGGTTCATTTTTAATATGGAAATAAACATTAGAAGTGTTACACGAGTAGCAGTAGTAATTGTAAGACTTGCCTGAGAGCCAGCCGCTGCATTACTTATCAGGTTATTGTTCGGATTTGCAATCCAGAAGGTTGATACTGCCCTATGAGGTAAAGCAATAAAAAGTGGTTACAAAAAGTCAGTAAAAAGGAGAAATACCGACATGCAACAAGAACAGGTATCCCCAAGGCTCCAAGTTATGCTCAGAAGACAGGGGTGTACACAGAAATCATGGGGCCCTATAGCACAATTTCTAATTGTACCCCACCCCCATATTCTTCCATATATTATAATCCCCCCTCATAGTCCTTAGGCCATGGTGTACTCTCAGATTAAAAAGAAAAGAAAAATATACTCACCTCACCTGGGTCCCTGCTGTTCCAGTCTCTGTGAAAGCATCCTGCAGCTCCACACATTGGTGCACAGTTGTGAAGTCATCGTGCTCTGCTGTGCTAAGATGTTAAGAGTGCAGGCACAGCAGTATGATGAAAGTGTGAGCAGACAGTGGAGGACTCCCTCTTTCATCATTGTTTTTAACTGAATTGGCATCTGCAAGAAGCCCCCATGACTCAGGGGCCCCATAGAGGCCACATGATCTGCTGCCATTTGGCAGTACACCTCTGTCAGCAGATAAGAAACAATCCAAGTATAAGGATATAGAGAAGAGGAACTGCAGCACTCACCCGATAAATAAACTTTGCTCCAAAATTTTTCGGTACCAGAAATCAGCACCTTTTGGATGCCAAGCAGTTATCTGTACTTGCAGTATTCCACTGGTTAGTACATTGTATACTATGAAAACTTGTAATAAAGTCTATTATCTTTAATTGTGTGAGCACCACAGTTTATCTTCCCTATATTGCATATAGCAGGTTAGAAAAATGCAACAAACAGAACATATAAATAAACTGAAAATACATTCGAACTGTTTACCCTCCTCCATAGCCATGTAGTGGCCTTGAATGACAGAAAGTAATGAGAAATTAGATATCATCCTTAAGGTCACTTTACTGTGTCCCCAAACTAATAAATCAAAATGAACAATAGGAAAATTGACAAGGGCCAAAGGTCAAATTCTTGTATAAGCAACATTAAAACAAAAAAAAAAAAAAAAAAAAAAAGAAGGAGCAGGGGATAGAATGGAAGATTAAAGGCATTCTCCAGTTCAGAAAAAAGTTTTCATATACGATTTATAAAGACTGCAAATCGGATTATCAGTCATCAGGAGTCTTGGGACAGCCATCTCCTGCAAATAGCTACTTATTCTAAAGGGGCTGTCCACTACTCGGAGACTCCCTTCCCAAATCCCTATTACCCCATGTAAATTAAGAGCAGCTATACTCTCATGCGGTGCAGGCGCTATGTCAGGATTGTTTGAGTCTGGACACCAGATATTAGCTGCAGGGCTCATGTGACAATGAGCGGTCCCTTCACTCTTGCCTCCGTCAGACAAATCAGAAACCCAGAAAAAGTGAGCGGCTGCTCTCAGACTTTCTCTTGATGTAAATTTTGTCTAAAAAAAGGTATAGCGGTTCATACTTTACATGGGGAAAATATGATGATTGAAAAGAGGCTGTCTGTAGTAGTGGACATCCCCTTTAATTAGAGAAGGGTACAGTCAGCATGCAGTCTGGATTGATTGGATAGAAGCTGTGCATCTTGTAGCTGAGTCGTCAAAGGATCCAAGTGCTGGGCAAAATGTCTCCAGACACTTCTGACAGCACTTAGCTCCTATAGAACATAGCGAACATGTTGAAATCCAACATATCTGCTCCCTGGTTTCTGTCGATGACAAGCAACTGTTGACAGATCCCACTGAAAATCAATTGGATTGATCGACATGCACCCAATATACCCAACCAACATAATTCATAAAGCGCAGGAGACACTATTCATATTAATACACACTTCATGTACATGGTCTGCAGGGGTAAGGTTTTGAGCACTTCAGTACAGTACTTAAAAGAGAATCGGTCAGCAGATTTTTGCTATGTAATCTCAGGACAGCAAGCTATAGGGGAAAAGCAGTGTGACAAGAAATACAGCAGCTAAATTCTGTGTGCCATTTTCTATAATGAACGTTTTAATTACTAGTTAATTATCATGGCCAGGTCTGGAGCCCAGGCAGTCCGAAAATGCCACCTCCTGTGATGAGCAGCTCACCGTCAGTAGATAAAGTATATAGAGAGCCAGTATCAGAACTACTGCATCCAATAAACTAAGGGATACATTGTTGGATTCGGGTTCTCCTTCCCTACATTATACTGTTCTCAGATAAGGTAACTAAAACCTGCTGAAAGATTCCCTTTAATCCATCTATTAATGTATTTCCTCAAAATTCCAAAGTGTGACAAGTTGAAATGAAAAATAGAGGTTTTCCTGCCAAATACTTACATGCAGTCCGTGGCTGGATTAGGAACGTAGTTTCCATATACTTTATCCCTCATAGCTGTGCACACACTATTATTTCGGTCTGTGGGTAATAAAGTGCCTGGCTTGGTTACAAGTCCAAGGTTGTGAAACAGAGTGTTCCTTTGTTCTATACCGTCCTCCAGAAAGAAACAATGTCCCAGTGTGTCATAGCCAATTGTATCCTTTATCTGCACAAAATATGGCAGTAGGTTAACGTCAACTACTAGTCAATTATAAAAGTTAAAAACCAACATGCACAACCCACTTGTCCAATTGATCGGTGACGAGTTACATTCTCTGTACTGGACACAGAATCAGCGTAAAAAAAACCCAAACATTTAGTCAATGTTCTTTGACATCTGAATAATCTGTATTGTAGTGTGGCCACTGGGTCCATTTTAGGACTCTTGCTTCCGGTTCATCAGTGTCATTAACAGAGGCAGGATGACTGTGACCGGTAACATCTATCCACAGCATCCATCAATCACAATCGGAAAGGTCACATATAATCATATGCTACTAATGTACATGTGGATTTCTTAAAGAACAAATGAACAAAAAAAAACTAAACTAAAGTATACGTCCAGAATAGCCCTCGTACACTTTGAAAAGTTTTTTACATTTTTTGCGATGTTGTAAAACACATTTCTGATTTAAACTATATGTACTTTTCCAATGATGCACTCC